>JZKD02S1023732.1:156502-171046 GCA_000966675.3 Picea glauca | reverse complement strand
TTACTCATGCATATAGGGCTAGCCACATGTGGAATTTCAAGAATATTCTAGAATTTCCAAAACCATCACAATTAAGGGTTGAGGAAGTCAAAACCCTACCCGTAGATGGCTATCGGGCTATGTTAAATACTGGGCCATTAGGAGGAGAAGGAGTTCCATTCTTTTGCTTTGTATCTTGTTCCATAGCTGAGAAAAACATCCGAGAGTGGTATTTTGTGAGAATAAAAAATAAGGAGTAGGATTATGGAGTAGCCATTTAGGCCACAGTGTCAAAAGGTATCTCCATAATGAGTTCCCATACCTTTGTATGTGCACTTTACAATTGAAGCAAAGAGAGGAGAGCATATGCCTCACTTTCTAGCTATGTTTTCTCTCGTATTAGGTTTCCCATGTCAAATATTGTGTTGATTTGTGTGGATGGTGTGTATTTTTTGCATGTTCTTTCATTTTTGTATTTCAATTATTTCTTAAATTCAAGCCATAATCTAGAGATAATAAGTATGGGATCTAAGGAAATAAACCTTATAAATTAATATTTTAGAATATTATAAGATACGTTGTGAATAATTGTTCCAATGGAATATCCATGGCAATTTATATATCATTTTGGTATCAGAGCAGGTTTTTTTGGGGTATTTGTGGAAAGTTGCAGGGATCCAAGAATCGGTTTAAGAAGAAAGTCACATAACCCTATCCATGGATGACACGTTTGTTCATAACAACCCTTGAGATCCAGTAGAGAAGAGATTTGCGAGGATGGAAGAGAAAGTTGCTGAAATATCTCGCAATATGTCCCTCCTCATGGTGGCTCTGGCAAGTAAGCTCAAACTGTTTGGAGAAGTTGGAGGCTTGAACTTAGAGACTGAATCATACGATAAATTGAGGGATAACAAAGACCCAAAAAAGGAGTTGCAGAAAGAACCCAAGAAAGAGCAGCCGAGTTCCAATACCATAAACCCTTCACAATACTTATTCAAGATGGAAGAAAATGTGGACATAAAGCCACACCAAGGTGAGATCAATGCATTAAAACTGAATCATTGGTTGGAACAACTAGAAGTTTATTTCAACATTCTCCATATAGATGAAGAACAAAAGATATCATTTGTGAGACCAAATTTAGAGGGCCATGCTTTAACCTGGTGGGCAATCCATATAGAAACACTTAGGCTAGAGGTTGATCCACCAATAACTAGGTGGGAGGAATTTAAAACTCGCATCAAGTCCTAATTCTACCCAATCGAGTATGTAGAGGACCAATGGATCTGGTGGCACTCCTTCAGAAATAAGCAAGGGGAGAGTGTACATGAGTACACCACCAAGTTCAAAAGGATGGCCATCATGATGGGTATCTATTCAAAGAACCTATATGTACTCGTCAAGTATCTGGGGGGTATTCATAGCCATCTACGAAAGAAAGTGATGATTTTCAAGCCAATGATAGTGGACGAGGCATGTGTATAGGCACAATTTCTAGAAAACATAGGCCACAAGAAAAGGAAGACAAAATATTTTAAGTAGAAAGAGCACCAAGAAGCTTCTTGTTAGAAAAGTAGGCGTGCTCGTTTCACCATAGACAATATACCAATATTTTCACCCAAACATAGGCACAAAAGGCCACCCCCGAGCACCTTAACCTTGAGAGAGAGAATAATTCCAAAATCAAACCCTAGAACCAATAGCCAACCAAGGTAGCATACCTCTCTCAAGAGCTAAAATACCAAGCAAAAAGTCCAAACCATAACCAAGAGAAAGTCCAATCCAAAACCAAAAATTCTAGTTGCAGCAGCTGCAGTTGCAAGTCCTCTCCAAACTTGTGTACCACTGGTCTTATGCAGTTGTGAGAGTGAGTGTGTCAAATGAGATCTAGAGCCCTCTTATTTATAGTCCTCCAAGTGACCTAACTAGGTCAACTTCTACTTCTGGAGGCTAATAAATCAATAATAAATATTCTCTTGAGCTGACTTCTCTCCTAGGGTTATTATCCAACATTTTAGGGTTTCTCTTGCTTCCTAGAATATTCTAGTCTTGTCGAGGTTACATGTAGAGGTTAATACCTCCCGCAACTACCATAATATCAACACTCCCTCCTAGCTAGGGAGGTATTAAAGGAAATATTATTGATCATAAACAAACCATTGAACCGATAGCATCATCATAGCCACACAGGCTATCTCATGGTCAAATCATGAGCACCATCATCACTATCAATATCATCTGATAGCATCAACTGCATCATCTCTTGAAGCCATACTCCATCTGAGTAATTGAGCATGATGCTGAATAAGTCACTCACTCCACAGAGTCATACAAGAATTATTCTTCTAATATGGACATACATCTTAGAAGAATGATTGTCCTAGACCATTTTCCACAGGGAGAATGTCTGTCCATCAACATACTGACTATCCATCTAGTTGGAAATCATATCCAACACTAGTGATAGTCTCCATGGCAATCAGAACAATGCCATCCAATATAACACAACTGTTTATATCCATAGTAGTACACAACTACTACCCAGTGGTACACAACCACTCCTAGTAGCATACAACTACTAACCAACGACACACAGTCACTACTAGTGGATCACATCCACCACAATAGCATACAACTACTATCCAGAGACATACAGTCTCCATAACAATCATCATCTGATATCGACCTGCATAACAATACCATGATACAAACTGAGTCATCTAGGCCATTCTTCCACTCACATCTGTGAGATCTGGAAGAGCATATTCCCTCAGAATGTAAAACATAAGCCATGGGATATCTGGATTATTCTTCCCAAGCCTAGAAGAATAATTGTCCATGATTCCTGAGCTTGGACCATTCACCTAACTGGGCCATTCCTCCAACACTAATCATAGTGCAACCTAGAGAGAATGAGTCTGCCCTAGGGAATGCCTATCCCTGATTGATGAACCTAGACCATTCATCTAACTGGGCCATTCCTCCGGAACTAATCACAGTGAAACTTGGAGAGAATGAGTCCGCCCTAGGGAATGACTGTTCGGACCATTTCCTATGGAAATGATTGTCCTGCACCAACCTCCAAAACAAACCATTCTTCGAAACTACTCACAACTGTGAACTTCGAAAGAATGAATGCCTGACGAGGTAGACCATTCTACTTTACCACTACTCATAGTGACTGCCAAGAAGAATGAATGTCCTAGACCATTCCCCCACACTGGACACAAGAGGAATTGTTGTCTATGGTACATCAACAATCTATCAGACCATTTTATTCACGAAAATGACTGTCCGATCTGAACCATTTTATGAAATGGAAAATTCCTGTCTGTCAGAAATCTCGAACCACTTTCTGAACTGGAAGGAACTGCCCATCCTGGACCATTTTATGAACTGGAAAAATGACTGTCCATAAATCAATAACATATCAGTGCTCCCTCCCAACCTGGGAGTAATCACTTCCTTTTTCAATAAGGAAGTTGTCTCCACAAGCCCCAACTTGTCTCTTAAGTACACAAAATTTTCATCTTGGACATAGGCTTTACCAAAATATCTGCTATCTGCTCGTCTGTGGAGATATACTGGAGAACCACTTCTCTCTTCTGGACTTTATCATAGAGAATATAATACTTGATATCAATGTACTTCAACCTATCATGGAACACCGGTTTCTCTGAAATCTTCACATAGCTATGATCATTACAATATATCATGGTCGAATTCAACACCTGATCAGACGGTTCATAAATCAACTTATTGCTTCTATACAAGCATCACAAGCTGCAATATACTCTACTTTTGTAGTGCTGATTGCAACAGACTTTTGTCTCATGACATTGTGGCAAAGCTCAAACTGAAACATATCCAAGTATCACTTATTCTGTCATCTGCACTCCCTGCCCAATCTGAATCAATAAACTCATGCAACTGTATGTGATAGTTTAAACGTCCCACAAAACAAATATCTATATGAGTATTCTCCAAATATATTAAAGAGCCAATCAATTGTCAATATAGAGACGATTCTACTGGATTCCGGTCTCTTCAAATTCTTTAGATTTGTTATCATGGGAGTTTGCCATGGATTTGCAATCCATCATCCCAAACTTCTGAGTAACCATTATGATACACTTTCTCTGTCATAGGAAGTTTTCACCATGCTTCTACTGTATATGAGATACTCTACATCAAGTTGCTTGAATCCATGATTCCATACAAGGTCTTCTTCCATTTGCATACATGGGTCTCTTTATGGTATAAGCTTCTTTCTCAATTTTCTTTATTGGGAAGAACAATATTTTACATGTAAATTTCAATCCATGGATACTGCAAGAGGTATATCTGGTTTACTGGAATAAGTTGTTGTCATAGTCTTCTCCCTCCTTCTGGAAGAACCTCTAGTTATGAATCTCACAATGCTTCCATTCATAATTCTTTTTCACATTTTCTTACATACACTATTCTTTATCACAACTTCCATTTTTTCTGGTTGATTGCTTCTAGTGGGTTCAAACCAAGCTGGTAGTCTTATGATTCTCGGTATAATAACTGGTTGTTCTGGATTTTCTTTCTTTCTTGGAATATTCATGTTCTTCCTCATGTTCCGCTTTATATTTTGGGTCCATGGAGTCTTCTATAGATTCCATTCCCTTCCTTCCTGAATATTTCAACTTCTTCCTTTCATGATAGGAACATGGATGTATATGGACAACCAAGGATACTTAAGACTTCTTTTTGAAGAAGACTTATTCTAGAGTCAAACTGAACACATGTTGCTTATCATGGTTTCTACTTTCAATGGGAACATGGAAAAATACTTCATAATCTTCACGGATTCTTCAATGGATCATATCATTTAGGATTAGCTCCCTCCTAATCCTCGCTTAATGCATGAATGCATTCTCTTCTTTGGAATTATGTAATCAACTCCCTCCATATAAGAGAGTCCATGCTTCCGTCTAGATCCTTATTTCCTTTTGAAAAGTGTCACAAGTATTATTCTAATATCCTCTTGATTACTGACTTCTTTCTTATTTGACACCTTCTGGGTCTCTTCAAGTTTGATTATGATTTCGACCTATCTGGCAGTTGTTACTTATATAATAGATTCCTCAGGAATTTTCCAACGTACTTTATCTTCTTGTAGTCATTGTAATATCAATTCTTAACTTGTTATTCTTTCATAGGTATTGTTTCATTGACCATCTTTACTTCTAAGAAATGGATATGCATGATATGTACAGGAACTATGTAAACATGGTGTGTACAAGAACTATGTTATAGAAGAATATTGTTACCTTCACTAGAAGAAGAAGTATGTTTTATCCTGCTTGGCTTTGTTTGAGGGTTCCCTTTCTTCGACAATTGTTGCTTCATATGTTTCCTTCCTTTTCTTTAACTCAGGACAATGGTTCCTGTAGTGACCATATTTTCGACAGTTGAAGCATTGTATTTTTGACATATCCTTTTCTTGATTTGGTTTCTTCCTTAAGCCAAACTTCCTCTTATTCCTGTAATTCTTGAATTTTGTTGTGAAGGCTTGATCATCATATTTCTTTTGGGATTTATCTTTTGCGTTAATCCTTGATTCTTCTTGTGCACAACAAGTCCAAAGTTCTTCAAATATGGGATACTCCTTTCTTGTGTTCATGCTTGCGAAAAATGAATCCCATGTCTTGGGAAGACCATTGAGTACTATATTTATCAGTTTCTTTTCTGAAATGATTTCTTCAATAGCTTGTAGTTGATCTCTTAACTGAGAGATTCTCACAAAGTATGATGTTATGCTATCATCATCATTCATTTTCATTTCACAGATCTCATTCTTTAGACTCATTACTTGTCCAATGTTTCTGACTGAGAAGAGGTTAGTTAGGGCATCGTACATCTTCTTACATGAGTTGAGAGGAGAGATGTAGGGTATCAAGTGGTCTTTTACATAGTCCACTATGATACTCATAGCATTGATATCATTGTCCTTGAACTTCTCCATAATTGCAACGTTCTGAGGTTCCGTCTCTTTTCCCACTTCAAACTGTGGTTCCATGATCTTACCTTTCACGATATCCAACACTTTATTCTTGGAAAGGATGAGGTCAATCCTTGTCTTCCATGCTCTAAATTTAGAAGCCCCTCTAAATTGTTTTTTGACTTGGTCAACCTTTGAATTTGACTTGGTCAACCTTTGACTTTGACCAAAAACAAAAACTTGATGTCTTGGCTTGCTGAGAGTACCAGGAGGTGCGCTAGGCTAGGGTGCACTAGGCTATCTAGGAGTTAGGTCAAGCTCTTCACTTAAGGTGCCTTAACAAGAGGGTTAGGGTTTCATTGCTGCAACAAAACTTTGAATGCAACTGCAACTGTAACTGAGCAAATCCTCCCAACCTATCTTCCAACAGTTAGATTTTCCAAAGATAGTGTGGGCCCATAACCTATTAGAAAAGTAGGTGTGCTCATTTCACCATAGAAAATATAGCAATATTGTCACCCAACCATATGCACAAACAACCACCCCCGAGCATCTTATCCTTGACAGAGAGAATAATTTCGGAAGTAAACCATAGAACCAATAACTAACCAAGGTAGTGTACCTCTCTCCAGAGATAGCATACCAAGCAGAAAGTCCAAGCCAAAACCAAAAATGATAGTTGCAACAACTGCAGCTGCAACTCCTCTCAAAACTTGCGCACCGTTGGTCTTATGTAGTTGTGAGAGTGAGTGTGTCAAATGATCTCTAGCACCCTCTTATTTATGGTCCTCCAAGTGACCTAACTAGGCCGACTTCTACTTCTGGAGGATAATAACTCAATAATAAATATTCTCTTGAGCCGACTTGTCTCCTAGGGTTATTATCCAACATTTTATGGTTTCTCCTGCTTCCTGGAATATTATAGTCTCATCAGGGTTACATGTAGAGGTTAATACCTCCCGTAGCTACCATAATATCAACACTTCCAAGGAGGGGAAGAAGAAGTGGAAAAAGGGAAAGGATAAGAAGACAACAACCACTGCACATTAGTGCAAGTAACCTACCAACCATTGTAACAATTGCAATATTGATGGAAACTCTAAGGAAAAGTGCTGGAAAATACATCTATATTTGAAATCAAAGAACCACAAGAAGGATGCCAAGAAAAATAATCTTTTAACCATAGATTCAAGCAATCAAGTTTAAAGTAGCTCCAATGTGGATGAGAAGATTGTTTGCACATGATTGCAGAAGGAGGTGAATCTGAGTATACTTCATCACTAGGAAGAGAAGGAGATGACTAAAGTCTTCCACATCAAGATTCGGGTCAATAAGACCAAAATAGACACTTTGTTCGACTCTGGTTCATAGGCTAATCTCATAGTAGCATAGTTATTTCCATACTCCCCATTGTCGAATATTGGGTTGTATGGATATTCCGTTATGGAAGCAAATCAAATGAAGAAGCAATTGCAATATCTGTTGGAGCAAGGTGTGATTCAACTAAGCACCTCACCTTGTGGGTAACCTATGATAATTGTACCAAATAAAGATGGGACTTGGCGAATGTGTATCGACTACATAGCATTGAACAAGATTACACTAAAAAATTAGTACCCTCTACCCAGGATTGATGATTTGTTAGATCGATTTAAACACACAAAATATTTCACCAATTTGGATTTCAAATTGGGATACCACTAGGTATGCGTGAAAGAAGAAGACATCTGGAAGACTACCTTCAAGACAAGGCAAGGTTTGTATGAATGGTTAGTCATGCCATTTGGTTTATGTAATGCACCAGACTACATTTATGAGACCAATAAATGATGTATTACACCCATATCTAGATTCATTTGTTATAATTTATTTGGATGATATACTGGTTTATAGTGCTACCTAGGAGGAGCACATATCCCATCTCATGCAAGTGTTAGAGAATCTGAAGAAGCACCAACTGTTGGCTAACCTCAATAAATGTGAGTTTTCTCAGCAGTATTTGGTGTATTTGGGGTATGTGATTGGTGGAGGGGAGCTCAAAATAGGTCTCATAAATATGGAGGCCATCATGAAATTGCCATTTCCTACAACTGTCACTAAAGTTAGGATCTTTGTTAGGGTATCACAATACTTGCTAAAGTTCATAGCTTCATTTTCAACAGTAGCTACACCACTCCACACCATAACAATGAGTGGTAAGAGTTTCCAATGGGGGAAGAAACAATAGAAGGATTTCGATGAGATGAAAATAAAGATCAGTTAAGAACCAATGCTCACATTACCAAACTTGCAAAATCCTTTCGAAGTGGAAACAAATGCAAGTGGGTATGCCATGAGAGTAGTTTTGATGCAAGGAGGAAGGCCTTTATGCTATCATTTTGAACTATTTCACGGGCAAATTCTCAACTACCCTACATATGATAAGGAACTCTATGCCCTGGTTCAAGATGTCAAGAAGTGAAAGAATTATATGATGGGAAAAGATACCATCATCCACATATATCACCAATCACTATAGTATTTGCAAGCCTAGAGTAAGCTACAACAAACTAGACATTACAAGTGGATGAGGTTTTTACAACAATTTCAACTAGTCATAAAGTATAAGAAGGGAATCACAAATAGGTTGGCATACATGCTTTCAAGGCCACCCACATCCAAGATTAAAACCTTGGGAACTCTGATGCACATGGATACTCTTACCCATGATGCATACAAAGAGGCATACACAAAAGATGAAGACTTCAAGGAGGTGTTTCAGTAGCTACATGGCCAAATTCGTATAGAAGAAGGTGACGGTAAGACTAACTATCATCTCCATAATGGGTTAACATATAAGCTAGACAAGCTATGTGTTCATAAAGGTGAAAGATTACAACTTATTAGAGAGGCTCACACCTCCAAGGTTGTAGAACATTTTGGTGTTGGAAAGACAGTTGCTAACTTACAAAGGTATGTGTATTGGCCCAAAATGCAAGAAGATTTAGCATGGTACATTAGAGGATGTATACTTGGTTGTACCATAAATACCAGTAACATGAAGCAAGGTCTATACCATCCCTTACCTGTACCCACTCAACCTTGGGAAAACATTTCCATATATTTTGTGGGAGGTTTACCAACAACAAGGAAGGGGCATGGCTATTTCTTTGTGGTAGTTTATAGGTTCAACAAGATGTGCATTCTCATGCCTTGTAAAAAGACCATCAAATGACAAGAAGCAAAACACATATTCTTTGAATAGGTCTAGGTGCACTTTGGGGTGCCAAGGAGCATCATCTCAGACATGGATCCCATATTTTTAAGTACATTTTGGACTACATTAGGAGAAGATGGACACTAAGTTGAAGAGATATACAACATTCCATCCATAGACAGATTGACAAAGAGAAGTAGTCAACATGAATTTAGTGCAACTTTTGAAGGGTTATAATCATAAGCATCCGAAGACCTGAGATGAAAATTTTATCTATATAGAACACTCTTATAACATAAAAATCCACACTTCTACTAGTAAGCCACCTTTTGAAACTTTCTTTGGATATTTTCCACCTTCACCCTTGGATGTTGTATATGGAAAGAAAAGAGAAGTGAGGCAGGACCTCACAACAAATGCATTGAGAGTAGAAAATTAGTTGAGAAGATTAGGCAGATCCATTTTCAAGTACAAGTGATGCTGAAGAAGTCACATGAAAATGATAAGACTAGACATGTTCAACACAAAACCAAGAGGTCATTCAAAGTGGGAGACATGGTTTGGTTAAAACTAAAAAAGGAAATACTACAAGGTCATGATAATAATATCAAGGGTCTGCGGTATGGCCTTTTAGAGATATTGGAGAAGGTGGGAGATAATGCCTACAGACTCAATCTACCCCCATACATGCACATTTACTCAGTAGTGAATGTGGAGAATCTGAAACTCTACGAGCCTTCCATGTTGGATCAGGAGGAGGAGAGGTCCTACCTTCCATAGAGCACTTAACACCAGATGCCCAGGAAGAGTTGAAAGAGGACATAATTTTTCAGAAGTAGTCTAGAACTACAAGACATGGACAACATGAATTTTGGTAGATTATGTTGAAAGGACAACTTCCAAGAAAATAAAAATGGTACTCGAGGGAGAAGGTAGAGGAAAAATTTCCTCGCCTCATTCAATAAATATTTTTGGGACACAAAGCCTCATTAAATGAGGATGTATGATCTGGATTAGATCATCATATTATTTATTATCTATCTTGATTCTTTAAAAGTGGAAAAATTTGGAGGAATTATCTTACAGGGTCATTTTAATGGCAGGTCAGAAAATTGGGGTTTGAAACCTTTCTGAGCCATTTTTAGGAATCAAATGACATTTTTGGGGCCACAAATTCTGGATATTTAGCTAGGATCCCATGATTCTATTCTACACATCAATACCTTTCCAATGGTGCAAAAATCATGTCAATCCCGCAAGTTGACCTACCATGTTGACCACCATGGTACGAGATGATGCCACATTAACCCTCATTACTCATGCATATGGGGCCATGTGTGTAATTTCAAGAAGATTCTATAAGGTCCAAAACCTTATCACAATTGAGGGTTGAGGAAGTCAAAACCCTACTCGTAGATGGATATTGGGCTATGTTAAATACCATGCTGCTAGAAGGAGAAGGGGTTCTAGTGTTTTTCATTGTATCTTATTACATAACTGAGCAAAACATATGAGAGCAGTATTTTGTGAGCATAACATAGTAGAAGGAGGATTCTGTAGCAATTTTTCAGGCTATAATGTCAAAAGGTAACTCCATAGTGAGTTCCCATACCTTTGTATGTGCATTTTATAACTAAAGCAAAGAGAGCAAAGCATAGGCCTCACCTTCTTGCTGGGTTTTCTTCCGTATTGGGTTTCCTAGGGAAAATGTTGTGTTTATTTGTGTGGATGGTGTGTATTTTGTGCCCATTATTTCATTTTTATATCTAATTTATTTCTTAAATTCAATCTATAATCTAGAGATAATTAATCCGAGATCTAAGGAAATAAACCTCATAAATCTAAGATTTCAGAACATTATAAGCTCTGTTGTGACGAACTGTTCTAGTGGAATATCCATGGTAGTTTATAGATCATGTTGAAATCTCCTCACTGGATGTCTATTCTCTAGTACCTTGGTGCCTCTTCTTAGAGGAGATTCTTCCTACATTTCTCATGGTGGGTCCTTGATGCAGGTGCTTTTGAATTTCAGACAAACTTTGTAGTAATACAACATTTAACTCATTTTGTTGTTCTTGAGCTTGAATTAATATTTCATTGTCTGTCCTATAGATTTGAATTTTTTCTTTCAGGATTCTCATAGTTTCTGCCATATTCGAGGGAGTATCAACATTCCTTCTTTCATCTGATTCAATTTCTTGGTCACGTGATGCCTCTTCCATGCAAGGTACTTGTATGTCACTAATCACACTTAAACTTCACTTCTTTCTCTTTTGTGTTGAAACAAGAAAATTAACCTATTAATGTTATTTTAACATGACACATTTTGTTTATTTTTAACCTTTTTAATTGATCTTAGGTAGCTCTTTGTTGCAACTCAACTTTGGGTCTCATCTTTTAGTAGTCCAATGCTTGAACTCTGCACTAATACCACTTTGTAACATACCCAACCCCATTGAAGCCTTAAGGAGGTAGGGTGTTTGAAAATTTCTCCTCTTAAACATAGTTGCATAGTCACTTTTGAGCTTATGACGATGTTCTACTCATCGACAACTTTCCAATGACTATAATCTTGCTCAATTCTAACTTTCAGGTAGGAGGTTATGGCCCTTTTATGTTGCCTAAAGGCTCTCATCTCTCCTTCCATGTCATCATCCATACATGTGACACATTATCCCCGCTTATGTGGCACTTGTATGGTACCACCTCATCCCTTGTACATACTCCCCTTGGTATTCACATTTACTGAGGAAAAAGCTCCATTTTCTGGCTTATCACATTCTTAAAAACTTTCGATCCTATGATGTATCATGCCAGAACTGTTTATTGGTGCGATACATTGTTCCCTGAAGATTTTATCCTTGTGATCGGCTTGTCTTCTCTTTATTACACTCATATAAATATTCTATTAGCACCCAATTGATTTGTGTTTTGCATCATATTGCAATCTGGAAGTCTTTCTTCCTTGTGACGAGGATTTGGCTCATTATATCGCATCGCCAAATATTTTGGTTCTTGCAACATATCGCGAGAAAATATTTTTCTCATGATATGTCGCATCTTCTTAATTTTTCTGCCGGTGCGAGACATCTCCCACTCCTTGTCTTTCCTCCATTTCTTCTCCATTCCTTATCTTCTTCCCCTTACCTTTCTTCTTCATCTCCTCACCTTTTCCTTCTTATTCTTCCCTACCACATTGAAAACATCTTTAATGTTTGCAACATGTCACAAGAAAATATTTTTCTTGCAACATGTCACTTCCCTTAATTTTTTTATCTCCACAATGAATCTCTCTTCCTCTCTCTGTCACATCACGTGAAACTTATTTTCTTGCGACGAAGGGAGACTCTCCTTTTTATTGCATCACTTAAAACATTCTTCCTTGGTGAAGTATTGCAAAAATATTTTATTCATGTGATACATCACATCACACTACATTTTCCTTTCTTGTGACAAGGTTTTCTCCCCTTTATCTCATCATCGAAATAATTCTCTTCCTGTGGTGTATCACATGAATTTTATCTTAATGTGATACAATACATTGCATGAAGTTAAGTTTCAAGCGATAAGCCAAAATCTTCAAAATTTTTCCAAGTCCCAAAATGTTTCCAAGCCTTTCGAGCCTCCCCATATTGCTTGTAAAATTTCTTCATGCGATACACAGGACTTAGTCAAGAGTTTTCCTTAGGAGAATTCTAGAAATTTCCAAAGTTTTCCTAAGGAAGGAAGAAACTTCTAGAGGTCCTCCTATGCCCCCATAAGACCAAAAACAAGACTCTCCTCTAATTTCATCAATTAAACCAACAATCAAAAACAAAATTCCTTTAAGGAAGCAATCCTCTACAAATTGATAAGAGAGATCTATTATACCTCAAATTCTTTGACTTGCACCCTCAAAATTACTAACATCATACAATAAGAAAAATCCTCATCCACATACTCATTTAAACTAGTAAAAATGCATGGCATTAGTCTCATAAATACATATAATTCAGAAATAGAGAGGGTCACAAGGTAAGCACACAACTTTCAAGACATCTACCATGACAAAGGATTTCTCAAGCCATTTCATCACAAAGTCCTTCCTAAGATACAATCTCAATATAAAAAATTCTTTTCTTGTATGGGATAGCAGAGAGACATTGTCATCATATTCAACTTGCATAAGACTAAATTAGGTTATTCTGGCCATCACAATTAAGGCCAACCATTCTATAAATAGAATATCAACTAAGCCCCTAACATAACTGTAACATCATGCCTCCAACAAGAAACTCTTATCATTCATTCCATTATATATTTATTACACCAACACATACACTAACAACTGATCAAACCAAAATCATTGCTTGGAAACAATATCATAGGTACAAGTTAGATCAAGAGTTAGGAGGTAGGCTCATAGCGGGCATAAGGTTTATTATGCCAAGTAGAATGCACACAATAATAAACCATGAAGACCCTTTCTAAAATTTGAATTCAATCTACAGACACTCATTGACTATACAACAATGACAAGAAGGTACTCATACACAATATCAATGCCTTGCTAGTAACTCACAAGCTAGGGCTTCTAGCAACATATGATTACCTCATTCCATCACATCAAAACTATCACTTGTAAGAAGATCCATATTGAGATGAAATATTTGAGAGGCCTACATAAGAAAATCAATTAAAATTCCTTAGGAAACAAATAGAGATTTAATCTTAATTAGGCATGCATAATTTCCTTCATACATTTCACTACAGTTGACATTTCTTACATAAATTTTTATATGCAATTCATAACAAACATAAACTGCATGTAAAAATTCAAACAAGATAAATACACTTATCTGACTTTTGAAAGTTGTCAGATAAGTTGGGTTGTCAAGATAAATTCATTTGACACCAAGGCACATGGAGTTGGGTTCGATCCCGGTGAATACTTCCTTTACTGACCCAAGTAGACAAAAATAAACATGACAAATCATGAGATCCTAACAATATGTTGCTTGATGAATCCCTCACAAGACACATGAATGAGATGATGGGTAATTTCTCCTAGATGATTTCTCGAATCCCAATGATGATAGAGACATCTTGAAGAAGTGATGCCTTTGGAGGTATGATACCCTTCAAGGTACAAGTTACCTTTGGCATTCCCTTATTTGAAGGTAAGATAGATCTAGATTCTTTGGAGAAATGGTTAAGTTTACTATAGCATTATTACTCTCTTAAAAAAATTTCCAACAAAGAAAAGATCCTTCGTACTCCCTAGCTCCCTTCCCCATGTCAAATATTGGTGGGACTTACTATGTGAAACATTCCAAACATTAACCTAAAGCAATTGGGATAGACCCACTTGGTTGGATTTTATTGGTGCCGTCAAGGAGCAATTCTACCATGTTGGAAA
>JZKD02S1023732.1:92383-102946 GCA_000966675.3 Picea glauca | reverse complement strand
TCAAAAGGTAAAAGAAGCCAGTAAAGAAGGAAAATGGGCAATAATTAGAAATCAAAAAGCTATTGTTAGGGATAGAGACCAGAAGGATAATAATAAATAGAAATTTGGGACACTCAGGATCCTTTTTTGGAACTTTCGTGGCTTTCCATGGCGCAAAGGTCCCATGATAAGTTGGATCCCAAGTGATATCGATATTATTTGACTAGTTGAAACTTGGGAGCATGAGGAGTCTAAGTGTTAGAATATAATGGATGTGCTCATTTTACCATTGAAAATATCACTATTGTCACCCAACCATAGGCCGAAGCCACCCTCCAAGCACCTTAACCTTGACAGAGAATCACTCCGGAAGAAAACCCTAGGCTAGATAGCCAAACAAAGGGTAGCGCATATTTCCCCAAGGATAATGCACCAACAAGAGCTGATCAAATAGTCCAAACCCTAGCCAAGAGATAGTCCAAGCCAAACATGAACTGTTAGCTGCAGTAGCTGCAATGGCAACTCTCCTCCAAACTTGCACAAAAAATTGGGCACTGTGGTGCAGTCGTGACCCTCGCAGTCCAACCGCTTCCGCCAGGACCTTCTCTAACTTTGGCCCGAAGAGTCAAAGACTCTTCCAACTCCTCTCGGGAGTTCTCAATACCCACAGGTATCTCCTTCCATGATCTCCCCTTCACGGTCGGGAAATCGGGTTTCGCGATTTTGCAAAACTCACGACACTGTTCTCGTGCAAATCAAAACCCCGAACCCCGATGGGTCAACGAGTCAACACTCCCGTTCTTTTCGGGGATTTCCCTATCGGGAAATCGACACTTGCGACACCGCGGGCTACATACATGATGAATCCCCGAACCCCGAACTCCGATATGCACGTGCGCTAATTCTTCGCCACGTCACCTCCTCTTTCCTCTTTTTCGGGAATCGCGAGATCGGTATTCACCGGTTGCAATTTATTTGCGTCGAAAAGTCCCAAATGCCGAACCCCGATCTTCCAGGATCTCACGCCACGTACCCCTGTAACGATCAACGGCTCCGATTAATTCGGGGAATCGCTAGTCGCGATTTCAAAGAGTATGAACTCTTGCCCACGCAAACCCTGATATGCCGAATCCCGATGGCTTTGGGTTCCTCGTGTGCCTGAGGGCTAAATCCCTCACTACTTCTCCCAGATCTGACGTTCATCGGGTCTTCGCAGATTTCTCCCTGCAAGACCGCCCGTTGATTTCCTCTTCCTTGAGGGATCCTTCCGCTTCAAAGATTCTTCCGCTCGGACCTTCTCCCCGGTCTGTCCTCGCAGTATCACCAGGGTACTATCCCTCCTGAGCTTGTCGACTCTGACTCCTTGAGAGACTTGACACACACTTCTCGAACTCGACCTCTCAACAGCTCTCAAAGTGTTGAGTTCCCTCAGACTCTGTGCACTCCCTGCAGCAGCCGTCCTTAACTCCTTCCTTAGGTTCACAACTGAGGCTTCTTCTTGCCTGTGCACGCCTCCTGCACAGCTCTAGTGCCCAACCTGCACTCCTGAGAACTTAGAACAAAAGTCACCCTATCTGAACCCTGCAGTCACGCACTCCTTGCGGACAAATTCCACTGCCCTCTATGCAGGAATCTCTGGTTCAGAATAGAGAAACAATTGAAACTAAATTCCTATTCTCATAGATTTCAATTCAACTATGAAATCACATACACAGCATATCAAAGCAAATGTATGACAGAAAGCAAACATCCATGAGCATAATATCAACACAGAGAAACAACACAAACCATGAAACTGAATCAAATTCTTTCTTCTATTAATTCAATCTGTACATGGGTGTTCTCCACAAGTTCTCTGCTCTACTCTTCTCTTCTTGCTTCTGTTTCTCAATAATCTGAATGAATTACAATGTACAAAGGAGGGTGCCTATATTCCGTTTTCCCTCTCGAATTCTACAACTATCAAATCTACAATTAATTCCTATCTAACAACATTAAATCTATTAAATGCCTTCCTATCGTCTAAGGACGTGAGCTTATCCGCTCAAGGTCCATTACAATGTACAAGTGCGCTTCATTAAATTCACATATCAATGTTTGGCACAACAATATCAAGTTATTTCAAAATTTGGTGCTGGCGTTGTCCAGCTGTTCTCCGCTCGATGTGCTGACTCACTTGATGTGTTGTGGATGCTCCTGCATCATACTCCTCGGCTCGAAAATTTTCATGGGCTCTTGTCCATGAGCTCCTGCACGGTTTGTCCATGCCTCTGTATCACTGCTTCTGTCTCCAAGCTAGCATCCTCGACTGGGTGATTCTTCCATTTTACCAGGTATTCAAAATACTGCTTTCTCCTGGTCTTCCTTCCTATTCGTTTGTCCAGTATACACTCCATCTGTGGCTTCTGTGCAACTGGTAATTGCTTCTGCCACTGGATTACTGGTTCCTCAGTTCCAGTCTCCACTTCTCCAGCCCTGTATGGGTATAAATCCGAAATGTTAAAAATCGGAGATATCCCGATGCCATCCGGCAACTCAATCTCATAGGCATTTTCCCCGAATTTCTTCAGGACTCTGCACGGCCCGATTTTCTTCATCTTGAGCTTGTTATATGTTCCCCTTGGGAACCTCTCCTTCCTCAGATGTGCCAGAACTAATTCGCCAACTTCAAACTGAAGTTGTCTCTTCCGCTGATCGGCTCTGCGCTTGTACTCCTGATTTGACTTCTGCAGTCGCTGCTTCACCTTACCGTGAAGTTCCTGCATTGCTTCAGCGAACTCTTCTGCACTAGCGCTGCTAGTTTCATCCTGTTCTGACTCCCTAAGCTCAGAAACTCCCCTCGGCTGTGTCCCATATAAAATCTGGAACAAACTTTTGCCTGTACTCCGATTCACCGAATCATTGTACGCAATCTCTGCCTGTGGTAGTATCTGGTCCCAACTGCTGTGGTGTTCTGTCACCAAGCTTCTCAGCAAGTCTCCCAGACTTCTGTTGACCACTTCCGTCTGTCCATCCGCCTGCGGATGATATGCTGAACTAAATGCCAAGTTAGTTCCAAGCTTCTTCCATAGCATCCTCCAAAAATGGCCTATGAATTTTGTATCCCTGTCTGAGACTATGCTTCTCGGCAATCCATGCAGTCTAACAACCTCTTTGAAAAACAAGTTTGCGATGTGTGTCGCATCACTGGTCTTCTGACACGGGATAAAATGTGCCATCTTCGAAAACTTGTCCACCACTACAAAGATGGAATCCACTCCTCTCTGCGTTCTTGGCAGTCCTAATACAAAATCCATACTTATGGCCTCCCATGGCCTCTTAGGTATGGGTAATGGCTGATAGTATCCAGCGTTCTTCTTTCGGCCCTTCGAATGTTGGCAAATTCGACACCTGTCAACAAACCTTTTTACATCTGCGCGCATGCCCGGCCAAAAATATGATTCGCTCAGCTTGGCGAATGTTTTGTCATGTCTAAAATGACCTGCTAATCCTCCACTGTGCTTCTCTTTCAGCAGATTATCCCTCATGGAGAAATTTAGAATGCACAGTTGATTGCCTCTAAACAACAATCCTTCCTGGATCATGTAATCTATCCATGGGCTCCGATCCCTGAGAACCGGGTTCTCAGCGGCCTCGTATGCCTCTCCAAAATCTGCATCACCTGCATACATGTCCTTCAGATTCTCAAAACCCAATGTCTTGACTCTGAACTCCTGCAGCAACAAACATTTCCTGCTCAAAGCATCAACCACTTTGTTAGCAGTTCCTGAAATGTGTTTTATCACAAATGTGAAATTCTGCATGTACTCCACCCATTTTGCATGCTTCTGATTCAACTTCTCTTGTTGACTTACAAACTGCAATGCATGATTATCACTATACAGGACAAATTCCTTGGGTATCAAGTAATGCCTCCACTTCTTGAATGCCTGTATAATGGCATAAAACTCCTTATCATACGTGGAGTATTTCAGCTTTGCGTCATCCAATTTCTCGCTGAAATATGCAACAGGCTTGTCCTCTTGACTTAAGACCGCTCCTACGACATATCCACTAGCATCACACTTTACTTGAAATGTCTTCTGAAAGTCAGGCAACACCAGAATTGGTTGCTCTGTGATCTTTCGCTTCAATAGATTGAAGCTTTTCTCAGCCTCGGTTGTCCAATGAAAATTCTTGTGTCGTTTTTTCACTGTGTCCATCATCGCGGCACTAATTCCACTGAAATTTCGAATGAACTTTCGGTAGAAACTAGCCAAACCATGGAAACTCCTCACCTCAAAAACATTCCTCGGTGATGGCCAATTCTTTATCACTTCCACCTTCTCAGGATCCATTTTCAACTCATTCGCTGAAATAACAAAGCCCAGATAGATGAGCTCTGTCTTCATGAAAGAACACTTCTTCATGTTGACCAACAACTTCTCTTGCTGTAGTCTTCTCATCACAATGGCTAAATGTTTCAAATGTTCAGCCTTCGTCTTGCTGAAAATCAATATGTCGTCCAGATATATGACAACAAATTTCCCAATGAATTCCCTCAGGACTTCATTCATCAGTCTCATGAATGTGCTCAGCGCATTTGTCAAGCCAAACGGCATGACCAGCCATTCATACAAACCCTCGTTTGTCTTGAACGTTGTTTTCCATTCATCGCCCTCTCTCATGCGAATCTGGTGATATCCTCTCTTTAGATCAATCTTTGAAAAGTAATTTGCCCCACTCAGGCAATCCATCAGATCATCCATTCTTGGCAGTGGAAATCTGTACCTGATGGTGATTTTGTTTATCGCTCTGGAGTCTGTACACATCCTCCAACCTCCATCCTTCTTCGGACTAAGTACTGTCAGAACAACACACGGGCTTAGACTCTCCCTGACCAGTCCTTTATCCAGCAGATCCTGTACCTGCCTTTTGACCTCCTCATTCTCCTACGGCGTCAATCTGTACGCAGCCTTGTTCGGTAACCTTGCTCCAGGTATGAGGTCTATGTGGTGACTCACACTCCTCATTGGTGGAAACGAACGAGGTAGATCGTCCACGCTGATATCCACGCACTCTCCCAGCAGTTCCTGAATCTCCTCTGGCAAGTCCTCCACTCTGGTGCTAGTCCGGACAATTCTTGGTTTCCTGACCACAAAGAATTGTGGATCTTCCTTCTTCTCCATCTCTGTGAGAAGCTCCTTCCCACTCATGAGAAGTATTGTGCTGGTTACTTCCAGCTTCACTTCCTTATCCTTTATCGGAAGCAATTTGTGTGTCATCCCATCCTTCTCTAGGGTATATGTGTTCATTCTCCCATCATGAACAACATTCCTATCATACTGCCATGGTCTACCCAATAATACATGACAAACATCCATGGGAATGACATCACACAGGACCCTATCCCTATATTCACCCATTTTAAAATCAACCAAGCATTGTTTTGTAACACTTACCTGGTGTCCTTTCTGCAGCCATGATACCTTGTAGGGACTCAGGTGATTGGTTGTCTCCAGCTCTAATTTCTCCACCATCTTGGTTGAAACGAGATTGTCGGTGCTTCCGCTGTCCACTATGACCTTGCATTTCCAGCCCTTGGTCTTGCATGTGGTTATGAACAGTCCGCTCCTTTGCGCTGTGTCCTCCACCTCCTTCTCAGGTGTCAAGAGAACTTTATGTACCATCAGTGAACTCCCACTCCTGGCATCTTCATCCTCCACATCACGTCTCTACGCCTTAGTGATGTGAGCTTCTCCTCTGTCCATTTTTCTGTCTGGACAGTCAACAGCTTTATGTCCATCTTTCCCACATGTAAAACATGTGATAATTCCTCCTTGGCCTCTTCCTCTTCCTCTGGTACGAGGAAAAGTATTGACATCAGCATAACCGCCTCCCTGCTCTGTATGCTGCCTCCTTGGCTCAGCATATTGCTGCCTTTGCTGCGAGGTTCCACCTCTCTCAGTCTTACCCTGAGGTTTCTTCCATTCCTCCTTGGGCTTCTGAGTTCTTTCTTGGGAAACTACCTTGCCTCTGGGCTGACTCCTGCCTCGCCCTCACTGAACTTGCTTACGGCTCAACTTCTCCTTGGCTTTCAGAGCCAATTGGTAAGCATCTTCAACAGTTCTGATAACTTCCATGCTTAACTCATCCTGAATGTCGTATCTTAAACCATTCAGGTATCTCGCCACTTTCTCATCATCGCTCTCCCGATGACCTGCTCTGATGTTGAGCTTGTAGAATTCCTCGGTGTACTCCTTCACCATCATCAACTTCTATCTCAGGTTCTGCATTCGCCTGAACAGAGTGATCTGGTAATCCCTGGGGATGAATTTTGCCTTCATCTTAGCAATCATCCGATCCCAGCTTTTGATTTTATGTTTTCCTTTGGAACGTCTGTCCACTTGCAGCTCGTCCCACCATAAGGCCGCATGTCCCTTCAACTTGGTAACAACATGTCTTACCTTCTTGTCCTCTTCGATATCCTCATAATCGAAGTAGGTGTCAAGTGCTTGGATCCAATCCAACAACTCTTCTGCATCCAGGCTTCCTTCATAAGCTGGAATATCCATCTTCGTCTTAGAACTCATCCTGGTAATGGCTTTTATCAATCACTCGGTTGAAGCATCCTCTGCGGTGATTTCTTCTGCATCATGTCCAGCTTCCTCTTCAACCTCAGAATCACTGAACTCTCCAGCACCGACACCATGTCTCTGCGCTGTTTCCATCTCCTCAAGCCTTGCTCGGAGATCTCGCATCTGTCGTTCCATTTCTACATTCCCTGCTAGCCTACCTCTTCTCCTCACCTCCCTGTCCTCTGGGTCAGGTGATTGTCTTTCTCTCCTGGGCGGCATGATGTATTCTTATTTCCCCTTCTCTGCTATATAAAACAAAGAACTATACCCACTCTGATACCACTCTGGTGCAGTCGTGACCCTCGCAGTCCAACCGCTTCCACCAGGACCTTCTCTAACTTTGGCCCGAAGAGTCAAAGACTCTTCCAACTCCTCTCGGGAGTTCTCAATACCCACAGGTATCTCCTTCCGCGATCTCCCCTTCACGGTCGGGAAATCGGGTTTCTCGATTTCGCAAAACTCACGGCACTGTTCTCAAGCAAATCAAAACCCCGAACCCCGATGGGTCAATGAGTCAACACTCCCGTTCCTTTCGGGGATTTCCCTATCGGGAAATCGACACTTGCGACACCGCGGGTTACATACACGATGAATCCCCGAACCCCGAACTCCGATATGCACATGCGCTAATTCTTTGCCACGTCACCTCCTCTTTCCGCTTTTTCGGGAATCGCAGGATCGTGATTCACCGGTTGCAATTTCTTTGCATCGAAAAGTCCCGAACGTCGAACCCCGACCTTCCGGGATCTCACGCAACGTACCCCTATAACGATCAACGGCTCCGATTAATTCGGGGAATCGCTAGTCGCGATTTCAAAGAGTATGAACTCTTGCCCACGCCAACCCCGATATGCCGAATCCCGATGGCTTTGGGTTCCTCGTGCGCCTGAGGGCTAAATCCCTCGCTACTTCTCCCAGATTTGACGTTCGTCGGGTCTTCGCAGATTTCTCCCTGCAAGACCGCCCATTGATTTCCTCTTCCTTGAGGGATCCTTCCGCTTCAAAGCTTCTTCCGCTCGGACCTTCTCCCCGGTCTGTCCTCGCAGTATCACCAGGGTACTATCCCTCCTGAGCTTGTCGACTCTGACTCCTTGAGAGACTTGACACACACTTCTCAAACTCGACCTCTCAACAGCTCTCAAAGTGTTGAGTTCCCTCAGACTCTATGCACTCCCTGCAGCAGCCATCCTTAACTCCTTCCTCAGGTTCACAAATGAGGCTTCTTCTTGACTGTGCACGCCTCCTGCACAGCTCTGGTGCCCAACCTACACTCCTGAGAACTTAGAACAAAAGTCACCCTATCTGAACCCTGCAGTCACGCACTCCTTGCGGACAAATTCCACTGCCCTCTATGCAGGATTCTATGGTTCAGAATAGAGAAACAATTGAAACTAAATTCCTATTCTCACATATTTCAATTCAACTATGAAATCACATACACAACATATCAAAGCAAATGTATAACAGAAAGCAAACATCCATGAGCATAATATCAACACAGAGAAACAACACAAACCATGAAACTGAATCAAAGTCTTTCTTCTATTAATTCAATTTGTACATGGGTGTTCTCCACAAGTTCTCTGCTCTGCTCTTCTCTTCTTGCTTCTGTTTCTTAATAATCTGAATGAATTACAATGTACAAAGGAGGGTGCCTATATTCCGTTTTCCCTCTCGAATTCTACAACTATCAAATCTACAATTAATTCCTATCTAACAACATTAAATCTATTAAATGCCTTCCTATCTACTAAGGACGTGAGCTTATCCGCTCAAGGTCCATTACAATGTACAAGTGCGCTTCATTAAATTCACATATCAATGTTTGGCGCAACAATCTCAAGTTATTTCAAAATTTGGTGCTGGCGCTGTCCAACTGTTCTCCGCTCGATGTGCTGGCTCACTTGATGTGTTGTGGATGCTCCTGCATCACACTGCAGTGCGCACAAGTGTTTCTTTGCAATTCTGAGACTGCCTGCCAGAATGAAGACTGGCCTCCTGTATTTATAGTAATTCTGGCTAACTACCTGGGCCAACTTCTCATTTTGGGTATCTGTTTGTTCAGTATATATTATTTCTTCTAGCCGACTTCTTCTCTTGTAAGCTAATAACCTAATACAAGTTATCCTCTTGAGTCGACATGTCTTCTAGGGTTATTATCCAACTCATTAGGGTTTCTTCTTGCTTCCAAGAATATTCTATTCTCGCCAGGTTTACACGAGGAGGTAATACCTCCCGCAACTACCATAATATCAACACTCCCTCGTAGCTAGGGAGGTATTACAGGTAATGGTCTTGAGAACAAACATACCATTTACTCGGTAGCATCAACATAGTTGTATAGACTATCTCATGACTAGATAATGAGTACCATCATCACCATCAGTGTCATCATCCATATCATCTCTCGAAACCATACTCTATCTGAGTAATTAGACATGATGCTGGATAAGTCACTCACACCACAGAGTGACATAAGAGCCATTCTTCTAATTTGGACATATGTCCTAGAAGAGTAGGTGTTTTGAACCATTTTCCGTTTGGGAAATCTCTGTCCTTTGATCATCCATCTAGCTGATAATCATTTCTGATACTGCTGATAGTCTTCAAGGCAATCAGAACAAAATATAACACAACTATGTCTATCCATAGTAGTACATAACTACAATCCAGTGGTACACTACCACACCAAGTAGCAAACAAGTACTTGATCAAACAGTGGAACATATCCACCACAGTAGTATACATCTACTGTCATACAATATTCATAACAATCATCTGATATCAACCTACATAGAAACAATGTTATGATATAAACTGAATCATTTGGGCAATTCTTCCACTCACATCTGTGAGATCTTGGAAGAGCATTTGCCCTAAAAGTAAGACATCAATGATGAACTATCTAGACTATTCTTCTCAAGAAAGGAAGAATGATTGTTATGATTTATGATCCTGGAACATTCCTCACCCTGGGCCATTCCTCCGACACTAAACAAAGTGTAACCTGGAGAGAATGAATCTGCCCTAAGGAATGCATGTTCCTAAATGATGAGCCTGGACCATTCCCTACCCTGGGCCATTCCTCCGGCACTAAACAAAGTGCAACCTGGAGAGAATGAATCCACCCTAAGGAATGACTGTCTAGACCATTTCCCCTATTAACCACAAGAGGAAAATATTGTCCTGTACCAACCTCCAAAACGAACCATTCCTCATGTTAACCATAATGAGAATTCGTTGTCCAACGAGGCGGGCTAGTCTTCTTGAGTAACCCTCAAGAAGAGAGACTTCCCTAGACCACTCCCCATGTTAACCATAATGGGAATTCGTTGTCTATGGTACATCAACAATCTAGACCATTTTCCGAACTGGAAAATGTATGTCCGTCAGAAATCTCAATCCACTTTCCGAATTGGAAAGAATCTTCTCATCCTGGACCATTTTTCGAACCGAAAAATGACTGTCCATCAATCAATAATACATCATTGCTCCATCCTAACCTGGGAGTCATCTCTTCCTTTTTCAATAAGGAAGTCGTCTCCACAAGCTCCAACTTGAGTACACAAACTCTTTCATCTTGGACAGAAGCTTTACCAAAATGTCTACTTATCTGCTCATCTGTGGAGATATGTATTGGAGAACCACTTTCTCCTTTCTGGACTTCATCACGGATAATGTAATGCTTGATTTCAAATGTGCTTCAGTCTGGAACACTGGTTTTCTCTGAAGGCTTCATGTAGCTCTAATCAATAAAGTATATCATCGTTGGAAAACTGGAACATATCCATGTGGCACTTCTTGTATCATCATGAGATCTGATCTACTGAGTAATCATCTTGATACAATATGTCTGTTATAGAAAATCTTCACCACGCTTCTGCTGTGCACTAGAGGTTCTCCACCAAGTTATCTTTTTCCATCTGCATACAAGGGTCTCTTTCTGGTATGCCTCAAAGTCTTGAGG
>JZKD02S1023732.1:44420-66237 GCA_000966675.3 Picea glauca | reverse complement strand
AAGACCAGTACATGAGATGGACCAAACTGCGGCAAGAGAAGAGCCAAACAATGTCGGAGTTCATAAATACTTTCCATACCTTGCACACCAAGCTAGGTATCAAAGACTCTAAGCGACATCTTGTTTTGAAATACCGTGGGGATCTGCATAGGTACATCCAAGCCGAAATGGATTTCCTAAACATCTCATCATTGGGAGCGGCCTATCGATATGTTGTCAGAATCGAGCAAAAATTTAGGCACCAGAACAAATGGGAGTTCAGGTATGCAAATCCGCAACAACCAAAGCATGGTAAAGACGACCCTAACCAACATCCTTCCAACAACTAGTCGAAGACACATGAAATAAAGGTAGAGGAAAGACGAAGAATGACACTCGAAAGTGGTGTGACTTCCACAAAATCCCTTGGCACAACACCGATGAATTTCGCTTGAAATAGTCATTGGTGGTCGAGGTCAAAGACAAGGAGTCAAACCCTGATTTGAAATATGATCCTAAAAATATTGAAAATAGATAGATCATTGATGCAGACCCTACTACTACTATCGCGACCACAACAATTCAACCAGAAGAACTAGTAGATCTTGAAGAGGGGGAGTGCCTATTCCATTCACAAATGTGGGTGAAGGGGATTCCATTGCATTTCATTGTTGATAGTTGTATCAAGAAGAAAATCATCTCAGTTGAGGTCATCAAACAGTTGGAGTTGTCAACAACACCACACCCGCAGCCATACAACATTGAGTGGCTTCACCAGTGATCAGATCTCTGTGTCAGTCAGCAGTGTCTCATGTCCTATGGCATCCATTGCTTCAAGGATGAAGTAGTGTGTGATGTTTCCCCTTTTGATGTCTGTGATGTTGTTTTGGTACAACCATATATGTGGAAATGTCATGTTGTTTATGAGTCTCGACCTCGTAGTGTCATTATTACTCTAGGGGGTCAACCCTACATGATACTAGAGATAGTTTCGACTATTGTTCCACCAAAACAGTGCCGCAAGGTAATCTCTCATACTACAAAATTCATCCTCTTCACATTTTGTTCAAAGGATGCATAGAAGGCCACTACAACCACTGCAGCATCAACACCTTCTATCCAGCAGAAGAAGATTGCATAAGAGAAAGCAGATATTATTTCTTCACCTACAATGGTGCC
Source organism: Picea glauca (assembly GCA_000966675.3). Taxonomy (NCBI): domain Eukaryota; kingdom Viridiplantae; phylum Streptophyta; class Pinopsida; order Pinales; family Pinaceae; genus Picea; species Picea glauca. The sequence continues at coordinate 65,079 of JZKD02S1023732.1, read as the reverse complement.
TACACAATGCCCCATCAATCCCAGAGACAATAGGTTGGTGKAACATATTCAACCCCACCAAAAACARGTTCATGACAACCTTCCACATACTAAGAAGCGCAACTTCTCCAACAAGGCACACAACTCACCAAGATTCAAATTCAGAAAATGATTTCCCCTCTTCCCCGGGAACTCAACGCAATGGAGACCATTCCTTCCTAAGGGGTGAGGATTGATTCAGGTGGATATTGGTGGCCACCCACCTGTTCCAAATTCCAACTAGACCATCTCGACAGTTTTTAGTTCAACATGTTTCTATGTAATGGGGACATTTCTTTGTAATTGTGGGTTCTGCACTTGCGGGGTTGTCCTAAAGCCCTACACAGCAGCCAAGTGGATATTTGTGGCCGCCCACCTATTCCAATTGGATTATTTTGTAAGTTTTCATTTCAGTACATCTTTTTGTACTTTCATCATCGTTTTGAGGCTCTAAATAGTGTTTTCTTGGCTTTCCATAGTCAAACTATGAACAGATTTAGATTTTGACGGCATAATGCGTATCTCTTGAAAATACCTTTCCAACGGGCTATCACGCATCTAAAACGGACATCGTATGCAAAATTTATGATCTTGGGAAGTTGATGTACTAAGTTACCCCAACGGGGCCCACATGAATTTTGGCGCTTCATCTCCTAGGGTTAAGTTTTTAGATGTATAGGGTTTTGGCATCCATGTTTATCATAAAAAGGCCTTTAGAGTCTCATTGTAATCATCTTCTTGCAAATGGGCATAGCTTTCACATCTCTTCTCAGAGATAAAGCCGCCACCATTCTAGCAAGTCTTGCACTTTGTATTTTTACATTCGTACATTTCTTTCAGTAATAGAAATCATGTATTGTTGTATTTCTCTGTTTCTGGCAATTTTTATGTGTATTCCATTGTAATATCTTTTCTTTCATTTCATTCTGAAAATAATCTGGATCGGTGGTATCAGAGTAGGCTGCTCTTGATCATTTTTTAGTGCATGTCCCCGATGAGGTCCGAGTATAGCAAGTTGGGTCTCGAACTTGTCTCTCTTGAGGACAATCACTCTTGCACGCCCAAGAAACCCTCTATGGCGAAAAAAAAAAAATGGTGGAGCAGAAGATTTTATTACCATGTTGCTTGAGCAAGCTCTCACATGACAAAGGGATGAAATGATGGAGAAATTTTCCTACATCCTTCAACTCTTGTCGATAGCAACAGGCACATCTTCATTAAGAGGCCACTTTGGAGGAACCTCTCCCTTCAAGGTACAAGTTAATTTTGATATTCCCATATTTGAAGGTCAGATAGATGCGGATGCCTTAGAAAAATGGTTGAATATGCTATAAGGTTATTTCTTTCTTCACAATTTTTCCAATAAGGAAAATATCACCTTCACACTCCTCAAGACTCTCCCCCGTGTCAAACATTGGTGGGAAACTTACTGGGAGAAAAGTTCCATAGAGGAATCTAGAATATATGGGGTCAATCCCACTTGGTATTTTTTGTGGATGAGGTCAAGGAACAATACTACCATGTTGATAACTATGAATACCAGTACATGAGATGGACCACGCTGCGGAAAGAGAAGAGCCAAACAGTGTCGGAGTTCACAAATACTTACCATACCTTGCACACCAAGCTAGGTATCAAAGACTCTTAGCACCATCTGGTTCAGAAATACCTTGGGGCTCTGCATATTACATCCAAACTGAAATGGATTTCCTAAACATATCATCATTGGGAGCGGCCTATAGATTTGTTGTCAAAATCGAGCAGAAAATTAGGCACCAGAAAAAATGGGAGTTTGGGTCTGCAGATCCGCAACAACCAAAGCATGGTAAAGAAGGCCCTAACCAACAACCTTCTAACAACTAGTCCAAGAAACAGGAAAATAATGGTCAAGGAAAGATGAAGAATGACACTGGGAAGTGGTGTGACTTCCACAAAATACCTTGGCACAACACTGATGAATTTCGCTTGAAACAGTCATTGGTGGCCGAGGTCAAAGGCAAGGAGACGAACCCTGATTCAGAATTTGATCCAGAAAATATTGAAAATAGATAGATCATCAACACAGACCCTACTTCTATTATCCTGACTACAACAATTCAACCAGAAGAACCAGTAGATCTTGAAGAGGGGGACCACCTATTCCATTCACAGATGTGGGTGAAGGGGACCCATCGCATTTCATTGTTGATAGTGGTAGCTAGAAGAACCTCATCTCAACTAAGGTCATCAAAAAATTGGGGTTTTCAACAACACCACACTCATAGCCCTACAACATCAGGTGGCTTCACTAGGGACGATATCTCCATGTCATCCAGTTGTGTCGCATGTCCTATGGCATCCAGCCTTTCAAGGATGAGGTAGTGTGTGATGTTTCCCCTCTTGATGTTTGTGATGTTGTTTTGGGCCAACCATATATGTGGAAACATCATGTTGTTTATGAGTCTCGACCTCGTGGTGTCATTATTACACTTAGGGGTTAGCTCTATAGGATACCATAGGTAGTTCTAACTATTGTTCCACCAAAACAATGTCGCAAGGTAATCTCTCATACTACAAAATTCATCTTCTTCATATTTTGTTCAAAGGATGCATAGAAGGCCACTACAATGACTATAGAATCATCACCTTCTATCAACCAAAAGAAGATTGCAGAAGAGTGCAGATATTATTTCTTCACCTACAATGGTGCCTACACAATGCCTCGTCAAGCCCAGAGACAACAGGTTGGTGAAACATATTCAACCCCGCCAGCAACAGGTTCGTGACAACCTTACACAGACCAAGCAGTCAACTTCTCCAACAAGGCACGTAACTCACCAAGATTCAAATTTAGAAAACACCTTCCCCTCTTCCCCAGGCACTCAATGCAATGGAGACCATTGCTTCCTAATGGGGGGGGATTGATTTGGGTGGATATTGGTGGCCACCCACCTGTTCCAACTTCCAAATTCCAATTGGCTCATCTAGAAAGTTTTTCATTCAATATGTTTCTCTGTAATGGGGACATTTCTTTGTAATTGTAGATTATGCACTTACGGGGCTATATTGAAGACCTACACAACATCCAGGTGGATATTGGTGGCCTCCCACCTATTCCAACTAGATTATTTGGAATTTTTCATATCAGTACATCTTTTTGTACTTCCAGGGCCATTTTGAGGATTTAAACAGTGTTTTCTTGGCTCTCCACATTTGAACTATAGACAAAGTTGGTGTTTGACAACATAATGTGTATCTCTCGAAAATGCCTTTCCAATGGGTTTTCACGCACCTAAAATGGACATCACATGCAAAAGTTACGACCCCGGGAAGTTGATGTACTAACTTACCCCAACAGGGCCCACATGACTTTTGGCGCTTCATCTCTTAGGGATAGGGTTTTGGATGTCTAGAGTTTTGGCATCCATGTTTATCATAAAAGGACCTTCGGAGCCTCATTGTAATCATCTTCTTGCGAATGAGCATAGTCATCACATCTCTTCTCAGAGATAAACCTGCCACCATTCTAGCAAGTCTTGCACTCTGTATTTTTAAAGTCTCTGTACATTTCTTTCAGTAATAGAAATCATGTATTGTTCTATTTCTTTGTTTTTGGCAATTTTTATGTGTATTTCATTGTAATATCTCTGCTTTCATTTCGTTCCAAAAATAATATGGATCAGTGGTATCGAGCAGGGTGCTCTTGATAATTTTGCAATGCATGTCCCCAACGATGTCCGAGTATAGCAAGTTGGGTCTCGATCTTGTATCTCTTGAGGACAATCGCTCTTGCACGTCAAAGAAACCTTCTATGGCGGTAGAAAAGAAAAATGGTGGAGCAGAAGATTCTATTAACATGTTTCTTGAGCAATCTCTTGCACGACATAGGGGACGAAATGATGGAGAATTTTTCCCACATCCTTCAACGCCTACCGATAGCAACATGCACATCTTCATCAAGCAGCCACTTTAGAGGAACCTCTCCCTTCAACGTACAATTTAATTTTGATATTCTTGTATTTTAAGGTCAAATAGATGCAGATGCCTTAGAAAAATGGTTGAATCTGCTAGAAGGTTATTTCTCTTTNAAGAAGCGCAACTTCTCCAACAAGGCACACAACTCACCAAGATTCAAATTCAGAAAACGATTTCCCCTCTTCCCCAGGAACTCAACGCAATGGAGACCATTCCTTCCTAAGGGGCAAGGATTGATTCGGGTGGATATTGGTGGCCACCCACCTGTTCCAAATTCCAACTAGACCATCTCGACAGTTTTTAGTTCAACACGTTTCTATGTAATGGGGACATTTCTTTGTAATTGTGGGTTCTGCACTTGTGGGGTTGTCCTGAATCCCTACACAGCATCCAAGTGGATATTGGTGGCCGCCCACCTATTCCAATTGGATTATTTTGTAAGTTTTCATTTCAGTACATATTTTTGTACTTCCAGCATCGTTTTGAGGCTCTAAATAGTGTTTTCTTGGCTTGCCATAGTCAAACTATGAACAGATTTAGATTTTGATGGCATAATGCGTATCTCTCAAAAATACCTTTCCAACGGGCTATCACGCGTCTAAAACGAAGATCGTATGCAAAAGTTATGATCTTGGGAAGTTGATGTACTAAGTTACCCCAACGGGGTCCACATGAATTTTGGCGCTTCATCTCCTAGGGTTAAGTTTTTAGATGTATAGGGTTTTGGCATCCATGCTTATCATAAAAAGGCCTTTAGAGTCTCATTGTAATCATCTTCTTGCAAATGGGCATAGCTTTCACATCTCTTCTCAGAGATAAAGCCACCACCATTCTAGCGAGTCTTGCACTTTGTATTTTTACAGTCGTACATTTCTTTCAGTAATAGAAATCATGTATTGTTGTATTTCTCTGTTTCTGGCAATTTTTATGTGTATTCCATTGTAATATCTTTGCTTTCATTTCATTCCGAAAATAATCTGGATCGGTGGTATCAGAGTAGGCTGCTCTTGATCATTTTTTAGTGCATGTCCCCGACGAGGTCCGAGTATAGCAAGTTGGGTCTCGAACTTGTCTCTCTTGAGGAAAATCACTCTTGCACGCCCAAGAAACCCTCTACGGTGGAAAAAAAAAATGGTGGAGCAGAAGATTTTATTACCATGTTGCTTGAGCAAGCTCTCACATGACAAAGGGATGAAATGATGGAGAAATTTTCCCACATCCTTCAACTCTTGTTGATAGCAACAGGCACATCTTCATTAAGAGGACACTTTGGAGGAACCTCTCCCTTCAAGGTACAAGTTAATTTTGATATTCCCGTATTTGAAGGTCAGATAGATGCGGATGCCTTAGAAAAATGGTTGAATATGCTATAAGGTTATTTCTTTCTTCACAAATTTTCCAATAAAGAAAATATCACCTTCACACTCCTCAAGACTCTCCCCCGTGTCAAACATTGGTGGGAAACTTACTGGGAGAAAAGTTCCATAGAGGAATCTAGAATATATGGGGTCTATCCCACTTGGTATTTTTTGTGGATGAGGTCAAGGAACAATACTACCCTGCTGATAACTATGAATACTAGTACATGAGATGGACCACACTGCGGAAAGAGAAGAGCCAAACAGTGTCAGAGTTCACAAATACTTACCATACCTTGCGCACCAAGCTAGGTATCAAAGACTTTGAGCACCATCTGGTTCAGAAATACCTTGGGACTCTGCATATTACATCCAAACTGAAATGGATTTCCTAAACATATCATCATTGGGAGTGGCCTATAGATCTGTTGTCAAAATCGAGCAGAAAATTAGGCACCAGAAAAAATGGGAGTTTGGGTCTGCAAATCCGCAACAATGAAGGCATGGTAAAGAAGGCCCTAACCAACAACCTTCTAACAACTAGTCCAAGACACAGGAAAATAATGGTCAAGGAAAGATGAAGAATGACACTGGGAAGTGGTGTGACTTCCACAAAAGACCTTGGCACAACACCGATGAATTTCGCTTGAAACAGTCATTGGTGGTCGAGGTCAAAGACAAGGAGATGAACCCTGATTCAGAATTTGATCAAGAAAATATTGAAAATAGATAGATCATCGACACAGACCCTACTTCTATTATCCTGACTACAACAATTCAACCAGAAGAACCAGTAGATCTTGAAGAGGGGGAGCACCTATTCCATTCACAGATGTGGGTGAAGGGGACCCATCGCATTTCATTGTTGATAGCGGTAGCTAGAAGAACCTCATCTCAACTAAGGTCATCAAACAATTGGGGTTGTCAACAACACCAAACTCATAGCCCTACAACATCAGGTGGCTTCACTAGGGACGATATCTCCATGTCAGCCAGTTGTGTCGCATGTCCTATGGCATCCAGCCTTTCAAGGATGAGGTAATGTGTGATGTTTCCCCTCTTGATGTTTGTGATGTTGTTTTGGGCCAACCATATATGTGGAAACATCATGTTGTTTATGAGTCTCGACCTCGTGGTGTCATTATTACACTTAGGGGTCAGCTCTATAGGATACCATAGGTAGTTCTAACTATTGTTCCACCAAAACAGTGTCGCAAGGTAATATCTCATACTACAAAATTCATCCTCTTCATATTTTGTTCAAAGGATGCACAGAAGGCCACTACAACGACTATAGGATCATCACCTTCTATCCACCAGAAGAAGATTGCAGAAGAGAGAAAATATTATTTCTTCACCTACAATGGTGCCTACACAATGCCTCGTCAAGCCCAGAGATAACAGGTTGGTGAAACATATTCAACCTCGCCAGCAACAGGTTCGTGACAACCTTACACAGACCAAGCAGTCAACTTCTCCAACAAGGCACGTAACTCACCAAGATTCAGATTCAGAAAACACTTTTCCCTCTTCCCCAGGCACTCAATGCAATGGAGACCATTACTTGCTAATGGGGGAGGATTGATTTGGGTGGATATTGGTGGCCACCCACCTGTTCCAACTTCCAAATTCCAATTGGCTCATCTAGAAAGTTTTTCGTTCAATATGTTTCTCTGTAATGGGGACATTTCTTTGTAATTGTGGATTATGCACTTACGGGGCTATATTGAATCCCTAAACAACATCCAGGTGGATATTGGTGGCCTCCCACCTATTCCAACTGGATTATTTGGAAGTTTTCATATCAGTACATCTTTTTGTACTTCCAGGGCCATTTTGAGGATTTAAACAGTGTTTTCTTGGCTCTCCACATTTGAACTATAGACAAAGTTGGCGTTTGACAACATAATGTGTATCTCTCGAAAATACCTTTCCAATGGGTTTTCACGCACCTAAAATGGACATCACATGCAAAAGTTACGACCCCGGGAAGTTGATGTACTAACTTACCCCAATGGGGCCCACATGACTTTTGGCGCTTCATCTCCTAGGGATAGGGTTTTGGATGTCTAGAGTTTTGGCATCCATGTTTATCATAAAAGGACCTTCGGAGCCTCATTGTAATCATCTTCTTGTGAATGAGCATAGTCATCACATCTCTTCTCAGAGATAAACCTGCCACCATTCTAGCAAGTCTTTCACTCTGTATTTTTAAAGTCTCTGTACATTTCTTTCAGTAATAGAAATAATGTATTGTTCTATTTCTTTGTTTTTGGCAATTTTTATGTGTATTTCATTGTAATATCTCTGCTTTCATTTCGTTCCAAAAATAATATGGATCAGTGGTATCGAGCAGGGTGCTCTTGATCATTTTTCAGTGCATGTCCCCGACGATGTCCGAGTATAGAAAGTTGGGTCTCGATCTTGTATCTCTTGAGGACAATCACTCTTCCACATCAAAGAAACCTTCTATGGCGGTAGAAAAGAAAAATGGTGGAGCAGAAGATTCTATTAACATGTTTCTTGAGCAAGCTCTTGCACGACATAGGGGATGAAATGATGGAGAATTTTTCCCACATCCTTCAATGCCTACCGATAGCAACATGCACATCTTCATCAAGCAGCCACTTTGGAGGAACCTCTCCCTTCAACGTACAATTTAATTTTGATATTCTTGTATTTTAAGGTCAAATAGATGCAGATGCCTTAGAAAAATGGTTGAATCTGCTAGAAGGTTATTTCTCTTTTCACAATTTTTCTGACAGGGAAAAGATCACCTTCGCACTCCTCAAGGCTCTCCCCCATGTCAAACATTGGTGGAAAACTTACTGGCAGCAAAGTTCCACATAGGAATCTGGAATATATGGGGTCAATCCCACTTGGGATTTTTTTCTGGATGTAGTCAGGGAACAATACTACCATGTTGATAACTATGAAGACCAGTACATGAGATGGACCACAATATGGAAACAGAAGAGCCAAACAATGTCAGAGTTCACAAATACTTTCCATACCTTGCACACCAAGCTAGGTATCAAAGACTCCGAGGAGCATCTGGTTCTGAAATATCGTGGGGATCTACATAGGTACATCCAAAATGAAATGGATTTCCCAAACATCTTATCATTGGGAGTGGCCTATAGATATGTTGTCAAAATTGAACAGAAATTTAGGCACCAAAACAAATGGGAGTTCGAGTCTACAAATCCACAACAACCAAAGCATGGTAAAGAGGGCCCTAACAACCAGCCTTCTAACAACCAGTCCAAGACACATGAAAAGAATGGTCAAGGAAAGATGAAGAATGACACTAGGAAGTGGTGTGACTTCCACAAAAGACCTTTCCACAACACCGATGAATGTCACTCGAAACAGTTATTGGTGTTCAAGGTCAAAGACAAGGAATCGAACACTAATTCAGAATCTGATCCTGAAAATATTGAAAATAGATAGATCATCAACACAGACCCTACTGCAATTGTCGTGACCACAAAAATTCAACTAGAAGAACCAGTAGGTTCGGAAGAGGGGGAGCGCCTCTTCAATACACAGATGTGGGTGAAGGGGACCCCATTGCATTTCATTGTTGATAGTGGTAGCCAGAAGAACCACATCTCAGCTGAGGTCGTTAGACAGTTGGGGTTGTCAGCAACACCACCCCTACATCCATACAACATCGGGTGGCTTCACTAGGGATGAGATCTATGTTTCATCCAACAGTGTTGCTTGTCCTATGGCATCCATCCCTTCAAGGATGAGGTAGTGTGTGATGTTTCCCCTCTTATTGTCTTAGATGTTGTTTTGGGACAACCATATATGTGGAAGCGTCATGATGTTTATGAGTCTCGACCTCATAGTTTCATTATTACTCTGGGGGGGTCAGCTCTACAAGATACCAAAGGTATTTCCGACTACTTTTCCACCAAAACAGTGCCGCAAGGTAATCTCTCATACTACAAAATTCATCCTCTTCACAGTCTGTTCAAAGGATGTACATAAGGCCACTACAACCACTAAAGCATAAACACCTTCTATCCAGTAGAATCAGATTGCAAAAGAAAGAAGATATTGTTTCTTCACCTACAATGGTGCCTACACAATGCCCCATCAAGGCTAGAGACAATAGGTTGGTGGAACATATTCAACCCCGCCAGCAACAGGTTCGTCACAGCTTTCCACGGACCAAGCAGCGCAACCTCTCCAACAAGGCACGCAACTCACCAAGATTTAGATTTAGAAAATTATTTTCCCTCTTCCACAGGAACTCAATGCAATGGAGACCATTTCTTTCTAGAGAGGAGGGTTGATCCATGTGGATATTGGTGGCCACCCACCTGTTCCAAAGTCCAACTGGCTCATCTTGACAATTTTTAGTTCAGCACGTTTCTCTGTAATGGGGACATTTCTTTGTAATTGTGGGTTTTCAATTACAAGGTTATCCTAAATCCATACAAAGCATACATGTGGATATTTGTGGCCTCCCACCTATTCCAACTGGATTATTTTGGAATTTTTCATGTCAGTACATCTTTTTGTACTTCTAGGGCCGTTTTGAGGCTCTAAACAATGTTTTATTGGCTTGCCATAGTCAAAATGTAGATGGAGTCGTAGTTTGATAGCATAATGTGTAGCTCTCGAAAATACCTTTCCAACGGGCTATCACACGCCTAAAACGGAGATCGTATGCAAAAGTTATGACCCCGGGAAGTTGATGTACTAACTTACCCCAATGGGTCCCACATGACTTTTGGCGCTTCATTTCCTAGGGTTAGGTTTTTGGATGTCTAGGGTTTTGGAATCCATGTTTATCATAAAAAGGCCTTCAGAGCCTCATTGTAATCATCTTCTTGCAAATGAGCATATCCATCAGATCTCTTCTCAGAGATAATGTTGCCACCATTCTAGCGAGTCTTGCACTCTGTATTTTTACAATCTCTATACATTTCTTTCTGTAATAGAAATCATGTACTGTTGTGTTTCTCCATTTTTGGAAATTTTTATGTGTATTTCATTGTAATATCTTTTCTTTCATTTCGTTCCAAAAATAATCAGGATCAGTGGTATCAGAGCAAGATGTTCTTGATTGTTTTTCAGTGCATGTCCCTGATGAGGTCCAAGTATAGCAAGTTGGTTCTCGAGCTTGTCTCTCTAGAGGACAATCGCTCTCACACACCCAAGAAAAACTCTATGGAGGAAAAAAAGAAAAATGATGGAGAAAAATATTATATTAACTTGTTGCTTGAGCAAGCTCTCATGCAACAGAGGGACGAAATGTTGGAGAATGTTTCCCATATCCTTCAACACTTATCAATAGAAATAGCCGCATATTCATCAAGCGACCACTTCGAAGGAACTTGTTCCTTAAAGGTACAAGTTAATTTTGATATTCCAATATTTGAAGGTCAGATAGATGCGGATGCCTTAGAAAAATGGTTGAATCTGCTGGAAGGTTATTTCTCTATTCACAAATTTTTTCGACAAGGAAAATAGCACCTTCGCACTCCTCAAGGCTCAAACATTTGGTGGAAACTTACTGGGAGAAAAGTTCCACAGAGGAATCTAGAAAATATGGGGCTGAGCCCACTTGGGATTGTTTTTTGGATGTGGTCAAGGAACAATACTACCTTGTTGATAACTATGAAGACCAGTACATGAGATGGACCGCATTGCGGCAAGAGAAGAGACAAACAGTGTTGGAGTTAACAAATAATTTCCATACCTTGCACACCAAGCTAGGTATCAAAAACTTCAAGCAGCATCTAGTTATGAAATACCATGGGGCTCTGCATAGGTATATCCAAACTAAAATGGATTTCCTAAACATCTCATCATTGGGAGTGGCCTATCGATATGCTATCAAAATCGAGAAGAAATTTAGGCACCAGAACAAATGGGAGTTTGGGTCTGCAAATCCGCAACAGAAAAATCATGGTAAAGACGGCCCTAACCAAAAGCCTTATAAAACCAGTCCAAGCCATGGGAAAATAAGGGTAAAGGAAAGATGAAGAATGACATTGGGAAGTGGTGCGACTTTCTCAAAATCCACTGGCACGACACCGATGAATGTCGCTCGAAACAATCATTGGTGGTTGAGGTCAAAAACAAGAAGTTGAACCCTGATTCAAAATCTGATCTAGAAAATATTGAAAATATACATCTCATTGACACAGACCCTACTGCTACTTTCACGACCGCAACAATTCAACCAGAAGAACCAGTAGATCCTGAAGAGGGGGAGAACCTCTTCCATTCACAGATGTGGGTGAAGGGGACCCCATTTCATTTCATTGTTGAAAGCAGTAGCCAGAAGAACCTCATATCAGTTGAGGTTGTCAAACAGTTAGGGTTGTCAACAACACCACACCTGCATCCACACAACATCAGGTGGCTTCACCAAGGATGAGATCTATGTGTTTGTAACACCCCAGGTTTCAAACCCCCATTTTAAATAATGTATTGTTACAATGCTGAGAGGCCAGAGTGCCCAAACAATTGTTAAAAGGCCAGTGTGCCCAAGACATGTAATTTTTTTATCATTATTAATAATAAATACATCGTTGGCTGCTAGACGGACAAGGACTAGAGTCATAGGGGGCTATGATTCCACAAGAGAGGGGGCTTGAGGGGCTAAGTGTTTATTCTTATTTTAATTACCCCTTTTGTCTAAGGGAGGGGATCAGTTACCTGAGCTTCTTGGGGAAGGCTAGGAGGTTCTTGATTCCCCCCAAAGTTACTTAAACCTGCCTCTGGTCTGATGGGGGGGTTCGACTGATGGCTTGTTCACTAATTTCCTGTATGTTCATTCACTTTCCTCACGCACTTTCATGCAGCCATTTACCCATTCAATGATCCATCCTCATTTGCGTCTTGTCCTGGGAAAGGGAACCGAACTGCTAAAGAATTAGCCACGGTATGGTGGGTTGTAGTGGTCACTGGTGTGATCCAGTCGTGACTTGAGGCCTGCATGTCTGAGATGCATTGGCATGTGTCCAGCGTTTCTCACATCTGCAAATCCTGAGAGTTCCAGCATTGAGATTCTGGACCAGTTGCGCTGGAGCCCGAATAAGGAGAAGGACTGCCTGAGGGACTGCGTGGCAGAGAAGGGTGGAGGTCCATTCTCTCGAATGGTGCAAGNTATATGGGGTCAATCCCACTTGGGATTTTTTTCTGGATGCAGTTAGGGAACAATACTACCATGTTGATAACTATGAAGACCAGTACATGAGATGGACCACAATACAGAAAGAGAAAAGCCAAATAGTGTCGGAGTTCACAAATACTTTCCATACCTTGCACACCAAGCTAGGTATCAAAGACTCCAAGGAGCATCTAGTTCTGAAATATCGTGGGGATCTACATAGGTACATCCAAACTGAAATGGATTTCCTAAACATCTTATCATTGGGAGTGGCCTATAGATATGTTGTCAAAATTTTAGAAATTTAGGCACCAAACCAAATGGGAGTTCGAGTATACAAATCCACAACAAGCAAAGCATGGTAAAGAGGGCCCTAACAACCAGCCTTCTGACAACCAGTCCAAGACACATGAAAAGAATGGTCAAGGAAAGATGAAGAATGACACTAGGAAGTGGTGTGACTTCCACAAAAGACCTTTCCACAACACCGATGAATGTCACTCGAAACAGTCATTGGTGTTCAAGGTCAAAGACAAGGAATCGAACACTAATTCAGAATCTGATCCTGAAAATATTGAAAATAGACAGATCATCAACACAGACCCTACTGCAATTGTCGTGACCATAACAATTCAACTAGAAGAACCAGTAGGTTCGGAAGAGGGGGAGCGCCTCTTCAATTCACAGATGTGGGTGAAGGGGACCCCATTGCATTTCATTGTTGATAGTGGTAGCCAGAAGAACCACATCTCAGCTGAGGTCGTTAGACAGTTGGGGTTGTCAGCAACACCACACCTGCATCCATACAACATCGGGTGGCTTCACTAGGGATGAGATTTATGTTTCATCCAACAGTGTTTCTTGTCCTATGGCATCCATCCCTTCAAGGATGAGATAGTGTGTGATGTTTCCCCTCTTGTTGTCTTGGATGTTGTTTTGGGACAACCATATATGTGGAAGCATCATGATGTTTATGAGTCTCGACCTCATAGTGTCATTATTACTCTGGGGGGTCAGCTCTACAAGATACCAGAGGTATTTTCGACTACTTTTCCACCAAAATAGTGCCGCAAGGTAATCTCTCATACTACAAAGTTCATCCTCTTCACAGTCTATTCAAAGGATGTACATAAGGCCACTACAACCACTGAAGCATAAACACCTTCTATCCAGCAGAATCAGATTGCAGAAGAAAGCAGATATTGTTTCTTCACCTACAATGGTGCCTACACAATGCCTCATCAAGGCTAGAGACAATAGGTTGGTGGAACAGATTCAACCCTGCCAGCAATAGGTTCATCACAACTTTCCACGGACCAAGCAGCGCAACCTCTCCAACAAGGCACGCAACTCACCAAGATTCAGATTCAGAAAATTATTTTCCCTCTTCCACAGGAACTCAATGCAATGGAGACCATTTCTTTCTAGAGGGGAGGGTCGATCCATGTGGATATTGGTGGCCACCCACCTGTTTCAAATTCCAACTGGCTCATCTTGACAATTTTTAGTTCAGCACGTTTCTCTGTAATGGGGACATTTCTTTGTAATTGTGGGTTTTGCAATTATGAGGTTGTCCTAAATCCATACAAAGCATACATGTGGATATTTGTGGCCTCCCACCTATTCCAACTGGATTATTTTGGAATTTTTCATGTCAGTACATCTTTTTGTACTTCTAGGGCCGTTTTGAGGCTCTAAACAGTGTTTTATTGGCTTGCCATAGTCAAAATGTAGATGGAGTCGTATTTTGATAGCATAATACGTAGCTCTCGAAAATACCTTTCCAACAGGCTATCACGCGCCTAAAACGAAGATCGTATGCAAAAGTTATGACCCTGGGAAGTTGATGTACTAACTTACCCCAATGGGTCCCACATGTCTTTTGGCGCTTCATTTCCTAGGGTTAGGTTTTTGGATGTCTAGGGTTTTGGCATCCATGTTTATCATAAAAAGGCCTTCAGAGCCTCATTGTAATCATCTTCTTGCAAATGAGCGTATCCATCAGATCTCTTCTCAGAGATAATGTTGCCACCATTCTAGCGAGTCTTGCACTCTGTATTTTTACAGTCTCTATACATTTCTTTCTGTAATAGAAATCATGTATTGTTGTGTTTCTCCATTTCTGGAAATTTTTATGTGTATTTCATTGTAATATCTTTTCTTTCATTTCGTTCCAAAAATAATCAGGATCAGTGGTATCAGAGCAAGATGCTCTTGATTGTTTTTCAGTGCATGTCCCTGATGAGGTCCAAGTATAGCAAGTTCTCGAGCTTGTCTCTCTAGAGGACAATCGCTCTCACATGCCCAAGAAAAACTCTATGGAGGAAAAAAAGAAAAATGATGGAGAAAAATATTATATTAACTTGTTGCTTGAGCAAGCTCTCATGTGACATAGGGATGAAATGTTGGAGAATGTTTCCCATATCCTTCAACACTTATCGATAGAAACAACCGCATATTCATCAAGCGACCACTTCGAAGGAACCTGTTCCTTAAAGGTACAAGTTAATTTTGATATTCCAGTATTTGAAGGTCAGATAGATGCGGATGCCTTAGAAAAATGGTTGAATCTGCTAGAAGGTTATTTCTCTATTCACAATTTTTCCGACAGAGAAAATAGCACCTTCGCACTCCTCAAGGCTCAAACATTTGGTGGAAACTTACTGGGAGAAAAGTTCCACAGAGGAATCTAGAAAATATGGGGCTGAGCCCACTTGGGATTGTTTTTTGGATGTGGTCAAGGAACAATACTACCTTGTTGATAACTATGAATACTAGTACATGAGATGGACCGCATTGCGGCAAGAGAAGAGACAAACAGTGTTGGAGTTCACAAATACTTTCCATACCTTGCACACCAAGCTAGGTATCAAAGACTTTGAGCATCATCTAGTTCTGAAATACCATGGGGCTCTGCATAGGTATATCCAAACTGAAATGGATTTCCTAAACATCTCGTCATTGGGAGTGGCCTATCGATATGCTATCAAAATCGAGCAGAAATTTAGGCACCAGAACAAATGGGAGTTTGGGTCTGCAAATCTGCAACAACAAAATCATGGTAAAGACGGCCCTAACCAAAAGCCTTATAAAACCAGTCCAAGACATGGGAAAATAAGGGTAAAGGAAAGATGAAGAATGGCATTGGGAAGTGGTGCGAATTTCTCAAAATCCACTGGTACAACACCGATGAATGTCGCTCGAAACAGTCATTGGTGGTTGAGGTCAAAAACAAGAAGTTGAAACCTGATTCAGAATCTGATCTAGAAAATATTGAAAATATACATCTCATTGACACAGACCCTACTGCTACTTTCATGACCGCAACAATTCAACCCGAAGAACCAGTAGATCCTGAAGAGGGGGAGAACCTCTTCCATTCACAGATGTGGGTGAAGGGGACCCCATTGCATTTCATTGTTGAAAGCAGTAGCCAGAAGAACCTCATATCAGTTGAGGTTGTCAAACAGTTAGGGTTGTCAACAACACCACACCTGCATCCACACAACATCAGGTGGCTTCACCAAGGATGAGATCTATGTGTTTGTAACACCCCAGGTTTCAAACCCTCATTTTAAATAATGTATTGTTACAATGCTGAGAGGCCAGAGTGCCCAAACAATTGTTAAAAGGCCAGTGTTCCCAAGACATGTAATTTTTTTATCATTATTAATAATAAATACATCGTTGGTTGCTAGATGGACAAGGACTAGAGTTATAGGGGGCTATGATTCCACAAGAGAGGGGGCTTGAGGGGCTAAGTGTTTATTCCTATTTTAATTACCCCTTTTGTCTAAGGGAGGGGATCAGTTACGTGAGCTTCTTGGGGAAGGCTAGGAGGTTCTTGATTCCCCCCGAAGTTACTTAAACCTGCCTCTGGTCTGATGGGGGGGTTCGACTGATGGCTTGTTCACTAATTTCATGTATGTTCATTCACTTTCCTCACGCACTTTCATGCAGCCATTTACCCATTCAATGATCCATCCTCATCTGCGTCTTGTCCTGGGAAAGGGAACCGAACTGCTAAAGAATTAGCCATGGTATGGTGGGTTGTAGTGATCACTGGTGTGATCCAGCCGTGACTTGAGGCATGCATGTCTGAGATGCATTGGCATGTGTCCAGCATTTCTCACATCTGCAAATCCTGAGAGTTCCAGCATTGAGATTCTGGACCAGTTGCGCTGGATCCCAAATAAGGAGAAGGATTGCCTAAGGGACTGCGTGGCAGAGAAGGGTGGAGGTCCATTCTCTCGAATGGTGCAAGATGGGTAGAAGAGAGTTGGGTACTTGGATTGTTGTGAGATCTGGGAAACCTGTGAGAGCTTGAGAGCTGACTGGTTTGGGAACCCAAGTATACTCTCGAACTGTCCTTGTGGATTCATAGCCCCGACTCGAGGGTGACGATGTTGTTGAGATTTGGAGCAGTGGTGTCTACAGTTGGGTGGAACGTCCTTGGTGTGCAGCCAGTTGGTGTCGCCTTTTTATAAAGATAAGTGCTCTTTGTTGTGATATTATTATTTGTGTATGAATGTATTTCGTTGTGTATTTTAATTATCGTTTAACTAAATATTAGATTATGCATGCTTGTTGGATATTGTTGTGCATGTTGTTAAATCTTGTATCTTATGCATTCTTATTAATGAAAGAAGGTATCGGTAAGAGAAAGAAGTCCAAGGGAGGGCTTGAAGGTAGCATGCCCCGGCCTGTGGGTGGCTGTGGATGCTACAAATTGGTATCAGAGCTTCTGGTTGAAACATCGAGTCGGTATGGGCCAGGTCTATTGGTCAGAGTCTCGTGGTTATAGTTCAAACTCTGACCGTGGAGTTGAAAATCTCAGGAGGAATGGCGTTGCAGAATCTATGCAGGAGTCACTAGAGACCTGTTGTAAGGGGTTCAAAGGATCGTGACCGTCCCCTTCGAATTTAGGAGCGATCGCCACTGTAGGATCAAGAGAGATCCGAGATCATTGGATCGGAGGATAAGTGAACAGGGGTCGTATGATGAAAAGGAAGCAAGGGTTAAGGTCACCACCATCAGATCCCATTGGAGAGGGATATCGATGGACAATTGGCATTGCGGGGAACCAAGTTGCATGAGAGATAATTTCCCAAGGCGGTCCCACAATCCAAACCAGGATTTCACCAAGGGGTTACGTGTCAACGTTAGGAGAATTGCGGGGCGAAAAGCGATTTACTCCAAACTGCTAATGCGTGCCCCCACAAATTGAAAGGCAGTAAGTGATGTGACATGTTAGGGCTCAAACATCGAAACTACGTATAACCGAAGTAGTTTGGGGGCCGTCCATCGTCAAGGAGAGACAGGTGGCACGAGATCCACAACTCCGGAAGTTTGTGGACGAGGAGGAGGTGAAATAGACGAAGTAGATCCTAACCATCGATCACCAAGAGGTATGTGTCAGCAGATCAGTAACTCTGGAGAAATCTATTCGAGAGGTTTTCAGTTGATTTTGAAACTCCCGAAGCCCAAAGAGATGGATATCTAGAGTAAATCTCAAGTGTCGGATCGTCCGAGGTGAATCTGGGTCATCTGATCCAAAAGAGACCTGGCATAAATCTATGGATTTCGGGTGAAGGCTCGAAGTAAGCCTTAATTGTTCGAATCAAGAGGACACACGAAAGAATCCCGTGTACTTCGAGGAGGTTTGAATTTTGAGATTTCTGAAACCCGAAGACCTGAAAGGATCTCAGCCATTGATATGTCGAGAGCCACGCGTCGCTAGATCCAGGGCTTTGGATAAAAGCCAGTGGGGCCAGATAAGTTTTGGAATTTGAGATTTACGAAGTCCGAAGACCCGAAGTGAATCTTAATCGTCTGATCCAGGAGGCAACATGGTGACAGATTGGTCAGTTCAAGAATTTGGAGTTCGGGAGAATTGGAAGTGTGCTAGTATGGAAACTCCCGAATTCCCGAAGCCCGAAGAGCCGAAGTGATGGGGCATGATGATGTCACCAAAAGGTGATGTGGATCCTGGAATTCCTGAAGTGACGTGGATTGCGGACGTCACCTAGGATGACGTGGACACATGGGATGTGTGCCACATGTCAGTAAGTTTTGAGCATGCGAATGATTGAAATGTCAGATAGGACGTGACACATGTCACCCGCCTTATTGGTCCACGTGTCCACTTCCAATATTTCACCACATGGCGACAGATCATGCATTCCAGAGACTGGGCACTCCAGAGGGGAAAGATGTGACAAGTTGCATTGGGTCGAAAACTCCCGAAGGCCAGAGTACATATCAACCGTTGATTCCAGAAGACACATGTCGAAGGATCGTTGACTTCGGGTGAAAGCGTTCCAGGAGAAAGTGCAGGAGGAAATTTTGAAACTTTCAAAGCTCGAAGAGTCGAAGCGATTCACAGTCGTTGATCTGTGGGAAGACACCTGTCGACAAATCATGAACTCTGGGTAAAATTGTTCCGGGAGGAGGCAAGCGAGGAAAGTTGAGACTCCCAAAGCGCGGAGTCTCGAAGTGGATCTCGATCGTTGATTGTGAAAGAGGACGAGGATCGTTGATCTGGTTCTAGCTGAAAGTTCTGAAGTCTCGAAGCTCTAGACAAGTGCTTTTACAACTAAGCGTAGGGTCATGGTCGTGGTCATATGCAGATTGAGAACTGAGGGAAGGACAGATAAGGGGTGAATTGGTTGTCTTTGAGACAAAAAAGTGCTAAGGAAGGATTTAGCTGTGGTTTCTAGTCATGTTCACCTGGGAAGGTGGTATGAAGGAAGCGCTTGCGCAGGATGAAATTTTGTGTCAGCCAAGGATAACAAGACACTGTTATTTTTGGAGAATGGAGATATGATCTCCATGAACGAAAAAAAAGAAAAAAGAGACCTGTAGCATGGTTTGGAAATTTTGTTGATCATATGCATAATTCTAACAAAATGGTTGCTTGCACATTTTGCAAAATTAAGGGGTTTAAACACATCAACTCAGGATGCATATTGAGGAAATGGAAGAAGGCGAGGGAGCCTCAAGTCATGATAAGGAGGTCAAAGGCCAGAATACCAGAGTTGGTAATGCAGAGACAGAGTCCAATGGATGCAAGGGAAAAGGAGAGAAGGAAATGTTAATAGAAATGGTAAGAAGACTGAAGATGGAAGTGCAGAGCTACAAAGAAGACAACGAGAGACTAATGAGAGAGAAAAGTCAGATAAATGCTCGAGTGTTGCGGAGCTTAAATCAGTGGCAAAGGCAAATGAAGAAGGGATCAAACTCAAGACAAGAGGAAGAAGGCAGGTGTCATGAAAGAATGGATGATCGTGGGAGAGATGGTTATTCCAGAAGTGCTAGCAGAGCTCATGGACACCACTCACCTCCTTACTCAGAAAGAAATTTTTATGCATCAAAAGATCCCGTAAGTAGTCCAGAGGTGTCACCTGTCAGACACCAAAGAAGGAAACAAGAGGTAGATAGTTTGCAAGGAGAGTTAAGGAAGCTCAAGACACCTTCCTTTGAGGGTGAAAGAGAAAGGGAAGATGATGTTGAAGCATGGTTGCTTGGGCTCAAGAGATAATTTCAGTTGAATAACTATTCGTCCAACCTGGAAGCCAGGATTGCCACCTACCATTTACATGGGAAAGTTGCAATGTGGTGGGACCAACTAAAGCAAGTGGAACATGTTAATGAAAGTAGGATCACTTGGAAGCAGTTAAAGAAGTACTTCCAGAAAGAGTACCTCTCAGAGAATTTCTATGACAAGAAAATGCAAGAGTTCTTTGAACTCCAATTGGGAAGCATGACTATGGCAGAATATGAGAATAAGTTCTCGGGATTGTTAAAGTATGTCAGGTTCATTGGTGATGAGAAAGTGAAAATACAGAGATTTCTAAGTGGACTGCCAGCCTTCTTATAAGGAAAATATCAAGTATGATGAACCCAAGACCTTGACTGAGGCCATCAGGAAGGCTAAATACTTGTATGAGCGAGGTCGGGGAAGAGAATCCCTGTAGAAATCTTGGAAGGACAAGAAAAATGTGAAGTCTAATCAGAGGAGGAAAGGATTCAAACCTCCCTTCAATAGGAATGAGCCTAATAGAAATCATCAAGATTGGTATGCTAAGGGAGATTCCAAGAAGGAAGATTCCTTGGGAAAAATGGAAAGACCACCAATCCAATGTTGGGGATGCAAGGAAGATCACTTGTACAGGATTGCCCACACAGAAGA
>JZKD02S1023732.1:19710-30268 GCA_000966675.3 Picea glauca | reverse complement strand
CAAAATTAACTTGTACCTTGAAGGGAGAGGTTCCTCCAAAGTGGCCGCTTGATGAATATGCACATGTTTCTATCGACAGGTGTTGAAGGATGTGGGTAAAATTCTCCATCATTTCGTCCCTCTGTCGCGTGAGAGCTTTCTCAAGAAACAGGTTAATAGAATATTCTACTCTATTGTTTTTCTTTTCTGCTGCCATAGAGGTTTTCTTGGGCATGCGAGATGGATTTTCCTCAAGATAGACAAGCTCGAGACCCAACTTGCTATACTTGGACCTCGTCGGGGACATGCACTAAA
Source organism: Picea glauca (assembly GCA_000966675.3). Classification (NCBI taxonomy): domain Eukaryota; kingdom Viridiplantae; phylum Streptophyta; class Pinopsida; order Pinales; family Pinaceae; genus Picea; species Picea glauca. Next base: position 29,974 of record JZKD02S1023732.1, on the reverse strand, counting down.
AAACGATCAAGAGTAGACTTCTCTGATACCACTGATCCAAATTATTTTTGGAACGAAATGAAAACAAATATATTACAATGAAATACACATAAAAATTCCTAGAAACAGAGAAATACAACAATACATGATTTCTATTACTGAAATAAATGTATAGAGACTGTAAAAATATATAGTGCAAGACTCGCTAGAATGGTGACAACTTTATCTCTGAGAAGAGATGCGACGGATACACTCATTCGCAAGAAGATGATTACAATGAGGCTCTGAAGGACTTTTTATGATAAACATGGATGCCAAAACCTTAGACATCCAAAAACCTAACCGTAGGAGATGAAGGGCCAAAAGTCATTAGGGCCCCGTTGGGGTAAGTTAGTACATCAACTTCCCGGGGTCGTAACGTTTTCATACGATCTCCATTTTAGGTGCGTGATAGCCCATTGGAAAGGTATTTTTGAGAGCTACGCATTATGCCGTCAAAATCTGACATTTTCTACAATTTTATTGTGGCAAGCCAAGAAAACACTGTTTAGATCTTCAAAACGACCATGGAAGTACAAAAAGATGTAAGAACATGAAAACTTCCAAAATAAACCAGTTGGAATAGGTGGGTGGCCACCAATATACACCTAGATGTTGTGTAGGGATTAGGACAACCTTGTAAGTGCAGAGCCCAAAATTAAAAAGAAATGTCCCCATTACAGAGAAACATGTTGAACTAAAAATTGTCGAGATGAGCTAGTTGGAATTTGGAACAGGTGGGTGGCCACCAATATCCACCTGGATCAATCCTCCCCCCTTAGGAAGCAATGGTATCCATTGCGTTGACTACCCAGAGAAGAGGCAAAAATGTTTTCTGAATCTGAATCTTGGTGAGTTGCGTGCCATGTTGGAGAAGTTGCACTGCTTGGTCTGTGGAAGGCTGTCACGAACTTGTTGTTGGTGGGGTTGAATATGTTCCACCAACCTGTTTTCTCTAAGCTCGATGGGGCATTGTGTAGGCACCATTGTAGGTGAAGAAACAATATCTGCTTTCTCTTCTGCAATCTTCTAGGGGAAGCAATAGAAGGTGCTCATGCTTTAGTGGTTGTAGTGGCCTTCTGTGCATCCTTTGAATAAACTGTGAAGAGGATGAATTTTGCAGTATGAGAGATTAGCTTGCGACACAGTTTTGGTGGAATAATATTCGAAACTACCTCTGGTATCCTGTAGAGTAGACCCCCCAGAGTAATAATGACACTACAAGGTTGAGACTCATAAACAACATGACATTTGGACATATATGGTTGGCCCAAAAAAACATCACAGACATCAAGAGGGGCAACATCACACACTACCTCATCCTTGAAGGGTTGGATTCCATAGGACAGGCGACACTGCTGGATGACACTATAACATCCCCAACCACCCATAGGCCGGGGCATGCTACCTTCAAGCCCGCCCTTAGACTTCTTTCTCTTACAGATACCTTCTTTCATTAATAAGAACACATAAGATACACAATTTAACGACATGCACAATAATATCCAGCAAGCATGCATAATCTAAGATTTAGTTAAACAATAATTAAAATACATAGTGAAATACATTCATACACAGATAATAATATCACAACTGAGAGCACTTATCTTTATAAAAAGGAGACACCAACTGGCTGCAAACCAAGGAATTTCCACCCAACCATAGACACCACTGCTCCAAATCTCAACAACAGTGTCACTCCCGAGCCAGGGCTATGAATCCACAAGGATGGTTCAAGAGTGTACTTGGGTTCCCAAACTAGTTAGGTCTCAAGCTCTCATAGGTTTCCCATCTCTCACAGCAATCCAAGTACCCAACTTGCACCACCCGAGAGAATGAACCTCCATCCTTCTCTGCCACGCAATCCCTCATGCAACCCTTCTCCTTATTCAGGCTCCAGTGCAACTGGTTCAAAACCTCAATGCTGGAACTCTTAGGACTTGCAGCTGTGAGAAATGCTGGACACAGGCCAACGCATCTCAGACATGCAGGCCTCAAGTCACGATTGGATCACACCAGCGACCACTACATCCCACCATACCATGGCTAATTCTTTAGCAGTTCAGTTCCCTTTCCCAGGATAAGACGCGGATGAGGATGGATCATTAAATGGGTAATTGGGTGCATGAAAGTGCGTGAGGGAAGTGAATGAACGTATAGGAAATCAACAAACAAGACATCAGTCGAACCCCCCCATTAGACCAGAGGTGGGTTTAAGTAACTTCGGGGGGAATCAAGAACCTCCTGGCCTTCCCCAAGAAGATCACATAACTGATCCCCTCCCTTAGACAAAATGGGTAATTAAAATAGGAATAAACACTTAGCCCCTCAAGCGCCCTCTCTTGTGGAATCATAGTCCCCTATAACTCTAGTCATTTTCTGTCTATCTACCAATGATGTATTTATTATTAATAATGATAAAAACATTACATGTCTTGGGAACACTGGCCTTTTATTAATTTTTTGGGCACTCTGGCCTCTCAACATTGTAACAATACATTATTTAAAATGGGGGTTCGAAACCTGGGGTGTTACATCCCCCCACCCTTATTTTGGCACTGTTACTGAGTGCATATACAAAATAGAGATCAAAATCTCAAATTTATTCAAAAAGCTGCGGGTACTCTTCCCACATGGCATCTTCATGCTCCCAGGTAGCATCTTCAGGACCGTAGCAGGTCCACTGAACTTTTACCAGCTCTATAACTCGATTCCGAAGCATTTTCAACTTTCTATCCAATACCCATACTGGTTGAACCTGAAAGTATCCCTCTGTCTCTACCTGAATCAGATGCCAGTCAATAACATGGTTACGACCATGTACATATTTCTTTAGTAAAGATACATGAAATACATTATGCACATTCATGGAAGCACGTAATGCAAGCATGTATGAAACTGGCCCTATTCCGTCCAATATTTCAAATGGACCACAAAATCTGGCTGCCAGCTTTGTACAACTACCCAATTTCAATGAGATTTTCTTGGGCTTCACTTTCAAAAGTACATGCTCCCCTACTTTAAGTTCTCTAGCTGTCCTATTCTTGTCTGCATAAACTTTCTGTCTATCCTGATATGCCTTTAAATTCTTCTTGATCTTAACCACCTGGTCTTCCATTTCCTTGATAAACTCCAACCCAAGTACCACTCTATCTGCTGGGTTGTCCCAGCTTACTGGAGTATCACATTTCCTACCGTACAAGGCTTCAAATGGGCTCATTCTCAATGAAGCTTGATACCCATTATTATATGCAAACTCAATCAAGTGTAAGTAATCTTCCCACTTAGATGGCTTATCCATCACATACATTCTCAGCATGTCTTCGATTATTCGATTGACTCTCTCTGTTTGCCCATTTGTTTGGGGATGATATGTTGTGCTAAATTTTAGATTTGTGCCAAATCCTTTAAACAATCCCCTCCAGAAATTGGAGGTAAACTTTGTACCTCTGTCCAAGACAATTGTCGTAGGTATCCCATGCAACCTAGAAATTTCCTTCATGAAGATTTTTGCAATATTAGCCGTTGTATGCATTGTCTTCACAGGCAAAAAATGAGCAACCTTTGTTAATTTGTCAACCACCACCATGATTGAATCATCTTGCTTATTCGTTCTAGGTAATCCTGTGATGAAATCCATTGTGATCACTTCCAATTTCTTCTCTGGAATTGGAAATGGCTACAACAAACCCGCTGGGTGCCTATGATCAACCTTCACCTTCTGACATTCCATACATCGAGCGATGTAATTGACAACATCCTTCTTCATTCTTGGCCAAAATAAATGGCTTCTTATTGCTGTAATTGTTTTCTGGTAACCGGGATGTCCAACATAAGGAACATCATGTATTTCCTTCAATACCAAATTCCTCAGTTCTCTGGAACTAGGAACATAGATTCTGTTTTTATGCATGAGTAATCTGTCTTCCTTTATCTCGTACTCCTTTATTTTCTGTTGTACATCTCCTTGCTGTAAGTTTTCCTTTACCTGTAGGTAATACTGATCTGTAACAAGATCATCTAAAATTCTTCTCTTCAAGTTTGACTGATGCATACTGACAACAGTAGCATGCATGCGATGCACTCTTCTACTAAGTGCATCGACAACTTTATTTTCCTTTCCCTTGATATGATTGATATCAAATTTATATTCACTTAGAAATTTCAGCCATCTTGTTTGCATGTAATTCAAGGTCGGCTATTCAAAAAGATACTTTAGGCCAATGTGGTCTGTCCTTAATTCAAATTTATTTCCCATGAGATAATGCCTCCACATCCTCAAGGCGTGAACAATGGCAGCAAGTTCCAAGTCATGCATGGCATAGCTCCTCTCATGTTCCTTAAGCTTACTGGACTCATATCAAATGACATGTCCATTTTTCTTGAGGATTCCCCCAAGTCCTTCCTTACATGCATCTGTACATACCACAAAACTTTCATTTGGGTCAACAATCTTTAACACAAGTGCACTATTAAGTAATTCCTTCAACAGATTAAAATTGTTTTCACACTTGAGTGTCCATTAAAATTTAGTTCCCTTCTTTTACAAAGAAGTTATGGGATGAGAAATCTTAGAGAACCCTACTATGAACCTTATGTAGTAGCCAACTAATCCCATAAAAGATCTGACGCCTGACACATTTCTGGGTGTTGGCCACCCTNGCTCATTCGCAAGAAGATGATTACAATGAGGCTCTGAAGGCCTTTTTATGATAAACATGGATGCCAAAACCTTAGACATCCAAAAACCTAACCGTAGGAGATGAAGCGCCAAAAGTCATTAGGGCCCCGTTGGGGTAAGTTAGTACATCAACTTCTCGAGGTCGTAATGTTTGCATACGATCTCCATTTTAGGTGCGTGATAGCCCATTGGAAAGGTATTTTCGAGAGCTACGCATTATGCCATCAAAATCTGACATTGTCTACAATTATATTGTGGCAAGCCAAGAAAACACTGTTTAGAGCTTCAAAATGGCCATGGAAGTACAAAAAGATGTAAGAACATGAAAACTTCCAAAATAAACCAGTTGGAATAGGTGGGTGGCCACCAATATCCACCTAGATGTTGTGTAGGGATTAGGACAACCTTGTAAGTGCAGAGCCCAAAATTAAAAAGAAATGTCCCCATTACAGAGAAACATGTTGAACTAAAAATTGTCCAGATGAGCCAGTTGGAATTTGGAACAGGTGGGTGGCCACCAGTATCCACCTAGATCAATCCTCCCCCCTTAGGAAGCAGTGGTATCCATTGCGCTGACTACCCGGAGAAGAGGCGGAAGTGTTTTCTGAATCTGAATCTTGGTGAGTTGCGTGCCTTGTTGGATAAGTTGCATTGCTTGGTCTGTGGAAGGCTATCACGAACTTGTTGTTGGTGGGGTTGAATCTGTTCCACCAACCTGTTTTCTCTAGGCTTGACGGGGCATTGTGTAGGCACCATTGTAGGTGAAGAAACAATATATGCTTTCTCTTCTGCAATCTGCTAGGGGAAGCAATAGAAGGTGCTCATGATTTAGTGGTTGCAGTGGCCTTCTGTGCATCCTTTGAATAAACTATGAAGAGGATGAATTTTGCAGTATGAGAGATTAGCTTGCAACACAGTTTTGGTGGAATAATATTCGGAACTACCTCTGGTATCTTGTAGAGCAGACCCCCCAGAGTAATAATGACACTACAAGGTTGAGACTCATAAACAACATGACATTTGGAAATATATTGTTGGCCCAAAACAACATCACAGAGATCAAGAGGGGCAACATCACACACTACCTCATCCTTGAAGGGTTGGATGCCATAGGACAGGCGACACTGCTGGATGACACTGTAACATCCCCAACCACCCATAGGCCGGGGCATGCTACCTTCAAGCCCACCCTTGGACTTCTTTCTCTTACAGATACCTTCTTTCATTAATAAGAACACATAAGATACATGATTTAACGACATGCACAATAATATCCAGCAAGCATGCATAATCTAAGATTTAGTTAAATGATGATTAAAATACATAGTAAAATACATTCATACACAGATAATAATATCACAATTGAGAGCACTTATCTTTATAAAAAGGAGACACCAACTGGCTACAGACCAAGGAATTTCCACCCAACCGTAGACACCACTGCTCCAAATCTCAACAACAGTGTCACCCCTGAGCCAGGGCTATGAATCCACAAGGATGGTTCAAGAGTGTACTTGGGTTCCCAAACTAGTTAGCTCTCAAGCTCTCACAGGTTTCCCATCTCTCACATCAATCCAACTACCCAGCTCTCTTCTACCCAGCTTGCACCACCCAAGAGAATGAACCTCCACCCTTCTCTGCCACGTAGTCCCTCATGCAACCCTTCTCCTTATTTGGGCTCCAGCGCAATTGGTTCAGAATATCAATACTAGAACTCTCAGGACTTGCAGCTGTGAGAAACGCTGGACACAGGCCAACACATCTCAAACATGCAGGCCTCAAGTCACGATTGGATCACACCAGCGACCACTACATCCCACCATACCATGGCTAATTCTTCAGCAGTTTAGTTCCCTTTCCCAGGATAAGACGCTGATGAGGATGGATCATTAAATGGGTAATTGGGTGCATGAAAGTGCGTGAGGGAAGTGAATGAACGTACAGGAAATCAACAAACAAGACATCAGTCGAACCCCCCCATCAGACCAGAGGTGGGTTTAAATAACTTCGGGGGGAATCAAGAACCTCCTGGCCTTCCCCAATAAGCTCACGTAACCGATCCCCTCCCTTAGACAAAAGGGGTAATTAAAATAGGAATAAACACTTAGCCCCTCAAGCGCCCTCTCTTGTGGAATCATAGTCCCCTATAACTCTAGTCCTTTTCCGTCTATCTACCAACGATGTATTTATTATTAATAATGATAAAAACATTACATGTCTTGGGAACACTGGCCTTTTAATAATTTTTTGGGCACTCTGGCCTCTCAACATTGTAACAATACATTATTTAAAATGGGGGTTCGAAACCTGGGGTGTTACATCCCCTCGCTCTTATTTTGGCACTGTTACTCAGTGCATATACAAAATAGAGATCAAAATCTCAAATTTATTCAAAAAGTTGCGGGTACTCTTCCCACATGGCATCTTCATGCTCCCAGGTAGCATCTTCAAGACTGTAGCAGGTCCACTAAACTTTTACCAGCTCTATAACTCGATTCCGGAGCATTTTCAACTTTCTATCCAATACCCATACTGGTTGAACCTGAAATTATCCCTCTGTCTCTACCTGAATCAGATGCCAATCAATAACATGGTTACGACCATGTACATATTTATTTAGTAAAGATACATGAAATACATTATGCACATTCATGGAAGCATGTAATGCAAGCATGTAGGAAACTGGCCCTATTCCGTCCAATATTTAAAATGGACCACAAAATCTGGCTGCCAACTTTGTACAACTACCCAATTTCAATGAGATTTTCTTGGGCTTCACTTTCAAAAGTACATGCTCCCCTACTTTAAATTCTCTAGCTGTCCTATTCTTGTCTGCATAAACTTTCTGTCTATCCTGATATGCCTTTAAATTCTTCTTGATCTTAACCACCTGGTCTTCCATTTCCTTGAGAAACTCCAGCCCAAGTACCACTCTATCTACTAGGTTGTCCCAGCTTATTGGAGTATCACATTTCCTACCGTACAAGGCTTCAAATGGGCTCATTCTCAATGAAGCTTGATACCCATTATTATATGAAAACTCAACCAAGTGTAAGTAATCTTCCCACTTAGATGGCTTATCCATCACATACATTCTCAGCATGTCTTCGATTATTCGATTAACTCTCTTTGTTTTCCCATTTGTTTGGGGGTGATATGGTGTGCTAAATTTTAGATTTGTGCCAAATCCTTTAAACAATCCCCTCCAGAAATTGGAGGTAAACTTTGTATCTCTGTCTGAGACAATTGTCCTAGGTATCCCATGCAACCTAGCAATTTCCTTCATGAAGATTTTTGCAATATTAGCCACTGTATGCGTTGTCTTCACAGGCACAAAATGAGCAACCTTTGTTAATTTGTCAACCACCACCATGATTGAATCATCTTGCTTATTCATTCTAGGTAATCCTGTGATGAAATCCATGGTGATCACTTCCCATTTCTTCTCTGGAATTGGAAATGGCTGCAGCAAACCCACTGGGTGCCTATGATCAACCTTCACCTTCTGACATTCCATACATTGAGCGATGTAATCGACAACATCCTTCTTCATTCCCAACCAAAAGAACTAGCTTCTTATTGTTGTAATTGTTTTCTGGTAACCGGGATGTCCAACATAAGGAACATCATGCATTTCCTTCAGTACTAAATTCCTCAGTTCTCCGGAACTAGGAACATAGATTCTATTTTTATGCATGAGTAATCTGTCTTCCTTTATCTAGTACTCCTTTATTTTCTGTTGTACATCTCCTTGCTATAAGTTTTCCTTTACCTGTAGGTAATGCTGATCTGTAACAAGATCATCTAAAATTCTGCTCTTCAAGTTTGACTGATGCATACTGACAACAGTAGCATGCATGCGATGCACTCTTCTACTAAGTGCATCGACAACTTTATTTTCCTTTCCCTTGATATGATTGATATCGAATTGATATTCACTTAGAAATTCCAACCATCTTGTTTGCATGGAATTCAAAGTTGGTTGTTCAAAAAGATACTTTAGGCCAATGTGGTTTGTCCTTAATTCAAATTTCTTTCCCATGAGATAATGCCTCCACATCCTCAAGGCGTGAACAATGGCAGCAAGTTCCAAGTCATGCGTGGCATAGTTCCTCTCATGTTCCTTAAGCTTTCTGGACTCATATCCAATGACATGTCCATTTTGCTTGAGGAGTCCCCCAAGTCCTTCCTTACATGCATCTGTACATACCACAAAACTTTCATTTGGGTCAACAATCTTTAACACAGGTGCACTAGTAAGTAATTCCTTCAACAGATTAAAATTATTTTCACACTTGAGTGTCCATTAAAATTTAGTTCCCTTCTTTTGCAAAGAAGTTATGGGATGAGAAATCTTAGAGAACCCTACTATGAACCTTATGTAGTAGCCAACTAATCCCATAAAAGATATGACGCTTGACACATTTCTGGGTGTTGGCCACCCTCTAATGTCTTCGATCTTCTCTAGATCTACTGCTATGCCCTGCTCTGAAAAAATGTGTCCCAAGTAATGGATTTGCTTTCAATAGAAAGAACGCTTACTCAAATTGGCATACAACTGATGTTCTCTCAGTACTTGCAATACCAGTCTTAAGTGATGTTCATGCTCCTCTTCAGACTTAATAGATAAGTATGTCATCCAGAAATACTATGACAAACTTATCCAAATAATTTCTGAATATGCCATTCATTAAGCACATGAAGACAACTAGTGCACTGGTCAGTCCAAATGGCACCACTGCAAATTCATAATGCCCATACCTGGTCCTAAAGGTTGTCTTATAAATGTATTCTTCCTTGATTCTTACTTGATGGTATCCTGCCCTTAGGTCAATCTTTGAGAATATCTTTGCTCCTCTTAGCTAATCAAAGAGGTCATCAATTCGAGGTAGATGATACTTGTTCTTTATAGTGTACTTGTTCAGTTGTCGAAATTCAATACATAGCCTCAAGGTTCCATCCTTCTTTTTGACAAAAAGTAATGGTGCGCCCCAAGGTGAAACACTTGGACGTATGTACCCTTTCTTGAACAATTCCTCCAACTGCATTTGTAATTCTTTTAACTCTGGTGTGCTCATTCTGTAAGGTGTTTTTGACACCGGGGCAACTCCTGGCACTAAATCAATGGAGAAATCTATCTCCCTTCTTGGTGGCAATCCGGGTATTTCTTGGAATACATCTTCAAATTCTGGTAGTACCGATAAATCTTCGAGGCTTGGCCCCTTTGTATTATCTATCTCTTCCACATGAGCTGCATACAATTGACATCCTTTCCTAAAACATCTTTTTAGCTGTAAGGATGAAATCTCCCTTATAAAGATGGGTCTTGGAACTCCTTTCACAATGCTCTATTTTCCATTTCCATCAAGACATGTAAATGTCTTGTTATGACAATCTAGGGCAAAATGATGCTTGTCCAACCAATTCATTCCAATCAGAATATCATAAGACCCCAATGGTATGATATTTATATCAATACTAGTATTCACACCATTAAGACTTAAGGAACAACTTCTGACCATATCATGGATTCTTCTTTTGGTTCTAGTGGCTAACTGAACCAAA
>JZKD02S1023710.1:0-13426 GCA_000966675.3 Picea glauca | reverse complement strand
CACCTGGTATCTAGAACAAAACAGGACAGAATACTACACTTTCCCTAGATCTAGCCTATTGAATGAACTAAGAGATAAGGGTTACGGACATACCTTATGAACGCTTTCCTTAGATCTTTGTTGTTCCAAGCTTCACTCCAATGCTCTCATCCCATCCAGATCACAACAAAATGAACCAATCAAAGTAAAGGCAGGTTAACTTATTCAATGACTAGTCTATACATATGATCAAGGAATTATGTAATAAAGTGCCATCATCTTTATGGGAAAGGGACATATTGCTGTATTAAATTAATTGAAAGTGAAACTTACAACCTGAGCCTTGATGTCATAGGTATCCTTTCGATGGCTTCTAGCTCTGACACACACACTTGCTCATGTATGAAGAAAACCAACTACTTGTGATGACCTTGCTGTTGTCTCTTGCTGCTGTAGCATCAGTCCTCCACACAGTCTTGCACTGATTCTCTAATCAATCTCTTGTTAACTTGTTACTTTCTCAACTTAACCCTTTCCATGAGCAATCTCCTCAATATATAAGAAGAGATAGATTAGTTACTTGGATAGGGAATGATCCCAAGATATCTGGAATTCCAGTACTTGAATAACCACTCGAAAGCCAACTCACCCTTCTAGAATATTCCCTTCTAGAAGATTCGAGATCTTTATCTTTTTCTTCTTTAAGAGCATGTTCACACCCTAACCATGAGTACAGTGTGATAATTTTGCACCCTATCTTAAGGTAGCCTACGGGAATCGGGAATTCTCGCAAGTGAATATATAAGAAGCTTGCGAACATGTTTCAAAATGTGAATTCTGGAAGAAGACAATTGTAATCTTTCTCAAGAAAGTATTCTTGGTAAAGAGCTTGATTTTCCATCGTCATGACATCATCACAATGACCAAATTTGTGGATAACAACCGGGGACGTCTCCCCTGGGCCTAGCCTCTCTAAGTAAAAAGAGCCTCTCCATTGTGGTGACATTGGGTGGGGAAGGTTCATGTTTCTCCAGTTTAAACTACTATTCTTTAGCCTTTCTTGCATCTACAAACTGTTCAATAACAGGGCATAAAAAGAAAATTGAGACTCGGATTGAGGAACCATCGACTTCAATGGATTATTGGAATAGGATTTTAGCTAGAGAACCCCACTCTTGGGTGCCATGCCTCAAAAGTTTCTTTGCTCATTGATTTCGAGAATTAGTGTTTTGCTTAGTTTGAAACAATGCAGCATTTGGATTAAGGGGTCCAATTTATGAAACCATCCCTCGTGAGTAGATCGATAATGTCGTCACCTAGACCATGCCTAAACAAGGCTTCCAGCATCTCATGGAACTCAAAAATGTTTCTCCATTAGGTTTTTATGCCCCGAGGAGGAATTCGCCAAGAGTACCTGAAATTGTTTTGGATGCGACTTGCAACTAGGCATAAAAAAAAAACTGAGACTTCATTTGAGGAACCATCAACTCTGATGGATTACTAATATAGGATTTTAGTTAGATCACCCCTCACTTCTGGGTCTAATGCCTCAAAAGTTATTTTTTTCATCGATTTTGAGAACTACAGTTTTTCTTTGTAAGAAGCAATGCAACATTTGTATTTAGGAGTCCAATTTATAAAACCATGCCTTGGGAGAGGATGGACAATGTGGTCACATATTCCATTCCTAAAAAAGATTGAAGCACCTCATGAAACTCAAAAATGTTTCTCTATTAGGTTTTTATGCCCTGAGGAGGAATTGAACAAGAGTCCCTGAAATGGTTTGGGATGCGACTTGCAGCAGGGCATAAAAAGAAAACCAAGACTTGGATTGAGGAACCATCGAATTCGATGGATTACTAGGATAGGATTTCAGCTAGAGAACTCATGAGTCTCGGGTGCCATGCCTTGGAAGTTGTTTTACTCATTATTTTCGAGAATTAGTGTTTTGCTCAGTTTGAAGTAATGGAGCATTTGGATTATGGGGTTAAATTTATGAAACTTTCCCTTGTGAGAAGATCGCTAATGTGGCCACCTAGTCCATGCCTAAACAAGCTTGCGACATCTCACAAAACTCAAAAATGTTGCTCAGTTACGTTTTTATGCCCTGAGGAGGAATTGGCCAATAGTCCCCGAAATGGTTTGGGATGGGACTTGCAACTAGGAATAAAATGAAAACTGAGATTCGAATTGAGGAATTGTTATCTCCGTTGGATTCCTAGCATAGGATTTCAACTAGAGCACCCCTCCCTCCTGGGTCCAATCCCTCCTAAGTAGTTTTTTTCATCAATTTTGAGAACTAGGTTTTTTCTCAGTACGAAGCAATGCAACATTTGGATTTAGGGGTCCAATTTATAAAACCATGTCTCGAGAGAAGATGGACAATGTGGTCACATAGTCCATGCCTAAACAAGATTGCAACATCTGGTCACATAGTGCATGCCTAAACGAAGTTGCTTTACTCATTGATTTCGAGAATTAGTGTTTTCTCAGTTTGAAACAATGCAACATTTGGATTAAGGGGTCCAATTTATGAAACCATCCCTTATGAGAAGGTTGATAATGTCGTCACCTAGTCCATGCCTAAACAAGCTTGCAGTATCTTACAGAACCCAAAAATGCTGCTCTGTTAGGTTTTTATGCCCTGAGAAGGAATTGACCAATAGTCCCTGAAATTGTTTGGGATGCGACTTGAAACTGGGCATAAAATGAAAACCAAGACTCGGATTGAGGAGTTGTAGACTCCGATGGATTACTAAGATAGGATTTCAGCTAGAATACCCCACTCCCAAGAGCCAAGCCTCGAAAGTTGCTTTATTCATTGATTTCGAGAACTAGTGTTTTGCTCAGTTTGAAGCAATGCAACATTTGTATTAAGGGATCCAATTGGTGAAATCATCCCACGGGAATGGATGGATAATTTTGTTACCTATTCCATGCCTAAACAAGCTTGCAGCATCTCACAAAACTCAAAATGTTGCTCCGTTAGTCTTTTATACCCTGCAGAGGAATTGGCCAAGACTCCCTGAAATGGTTTGGGATGCGACTTACAACTAGACATAAAATGAAAACTGAGACTCAGATTGAGGAACCGTCATCTCTGTTGGATTCATGGCATAGGATTTCAGCTAGAGAACCCTTCTCTCTCGGGTCCAATCCCTCGTAAGTTGTTTTTTTCATCGATTTTGGAAACTAGGGTTTGTTTAGTAAGAAGCAATGCACCATTTGGATTTAGGGGTCCAATTTATAAAACCATGCCTCAGGATCTTATGGACAATGTGGTCACATAGTCCATGCCTAAACAAGATTTGCAACATCTTACAGAACTCAAAAGTGTTGCTCCATTAGGTTTTATGCCCTGAGCAGGAATTGGACAAGAGTTCGCGAAATGGTTTGGGATGCCACTTGCAGCTGAGCATAAAAAGAAAACCGATACTCGAATTGAGGAACCGTCGACTTCGATGGATTACTGGGATAGGATTTCAGCTAGAGAACCCCTCACTCTCGAGTGCCATGCCTTGGAAAATGATTTACCCATTGATTTCAAGAATTAGTGTTTTGCTCAGTTTGAAGCAATGTAGTATTTGGATTAAGGGGTCCAATTTATGAAACTGTCTCTCATGAGAAGATTGATAATGTGATCACCTATTCCATGCCTAAACAAGCTTACAACATCTCACAAAACTCAAAAATGTTGTTCGATTAGGTTTTTACGCCCTGAGGAGGAATTTTCCAAGAGTCCCTTAAATTGTTTGGGATGTGACTTGCAACTGGGAATAAAATGAAAATCGAGACTCGGATTGAGGAACCGTCAACTTCAATCGCTTACTAAGATAGGATTTCAGCTAGATCACCCCTCGCTTCTAGGTCCAATACCTCATAAGTTGTTTTTCTCATCAATTTTGAGAACTAGGGTTGTGCTTAGTAAGAAGCAATGCAACATTTGGATTTAGGGGTCAAATTTATAAAACCATGCCTCAGTAACAGATGGACAATGTGGTCACATATTCCATGCCTAAAAAAGATTGCCACATCTCAGGGAACTCAAAAATGTTTCTCTATTAGGTTTTTATGCCTTGAGGAGGAATTGGACAAGAGTTCCTGAAATGGTTTGGAATGCGACTTGCAACTGGGCATAAAAGGAAAAATGAGACTTGTATTGAGGAACCATTGATTTCAATGGATTACTGGGATAGGATTTCAGCTAGAGCACCCATGACTCTCAGGTGCCATGTCTCATAAGTTGCTTTACTCATGGATTTTGAGAATTAGTGTTTTGCTCAGCTTGAATCAATGGAGAATTTGGATTAAGGTGTCCAATTTATGAAACTGTCCTTTGTGAGCAAATCGATAATGTGGTTACCTAGTCCATGCCTAAACAATCTTGCAACATCTCACAAAACTAAAAAATGTTGCTCCGTTAGGTTTTTATGCCCTAAAGAGGAATTGGACAAGAGTCCCCAAAATGGATTGGGATGCAACTTGAAACTACACATAAAATCAAAACCGATACTCGGATTGAGGAACTTTCATCTCTGTTGCATTCCTGGCATAGAATTTCAGCTAGAGCACGCCTCCCTCCTTGGTCTAATCCCTCCTAAGTTGTTTTTTTCATTGATTTTGAGAACTAGGTTTTTGCTCAGTAAGAAGAAATGCAACATTTCGATTTAGGGGTCCAATTTATAAAATCATGCCTCAAGAGCGGATCGAGAATGTCGTCACATAGTCCGTGCATAAACAAGATTGCAACATCTCATAGAACTCAAAAATGTTGCTCCGTTAGGTTTTTATGCCTTGAGAAGGAATTGGACAAGAGTCCCAAAAATAATTTGGGATGCCACTTGCAACTAGGCATAAAAAAAAACCGAGATACAGGTTGAGGAACTGTCAATTTCTATGGATTAATAGGATAGGATTTTAGCTAGAAAACCCCTCACTCTCGGGTGCCATGCCTCGGAATTTTGTTTACTCATTGATTTCAAGAATTAGTGTTTTGCTCAGTTTGAAGCAATGCAACATTTGAATTAAGGGGTCCAATTTATGAAACCATCACTTGTGAGCAGATTGATAATGTGGTCACCTAGTCCATGCTTAAACAAGCTTGCACCATCTCCTGGAGCTCAATATTTCTGCTCCATTAGGTCTTTTTTCCTTGAGCAGGAATTGTCCGAGAGTCCCTGAAATTATTTGGGATGCGACTTACAACCGGGGATAAAATAAAACCAAGACTTAGATTGAATAACCACCGACTTCGATGGATTATTGGGATAGGTTTTCATCTAGAGCACCCCTCACTTCCAGGTCCAATCCCTCGTAAGTTTTTTTTTTCATCAATTTTGAGAACTAGGGTTTTGCTCTGTAGGAAGCAATGCAATATTTGGATTTAGGGGTACAAATTATAAAGCCATGCCTCAGGAGTGGATGAAAAATATGGTTACATAGTCCATGCCTAAACAAGATTTTAGCATCTTACGAAAATACAAAATGTTGCTTTGTTAGGTTTTTATGCCCCGGGGAAGAATTTGACAAGAGTCCCTGAAATTGTTTGGGATGCGACTTGCAACTAGGCATAAAATGAAAACTAAGTCTCAGATTGAGGAACCATCGACTTCGATGGATTACTGGAATAGGATTTCAGCTAGATCACCACTCACTCTCGGGTGGCATGCCTCAGAAGTTCCTTTACTCATTGATTTCAAGAATTAGTGTTTTGCTCAGTTTGAAGCAATGCAACATTTGGATTAAGGGGTCCAATTTATGAAACTATCCCTCATGAGTAGATCGATAATGTGGTCACCTATTCCATGCCTAAACAATCTTGCATCATCTCATGGAACCCAAAAATGTTGCTCCATCAAGTTTTTATGCCCTGAGAAGGAATTGGCCAAGAGTCCCTGAAATTCTTTGGGATGCGACATGCAATTGGGCATAAAAAGAAAGACGAGACGCAGATTAAGGAATCGTTGACCTCAATGGATTAATGGGATAGGTTTTCAGATAGAGCACCCCTCACTCTCGGGTGCCATGCCTCAGAAGTTGCTTTACTCATTGATTTCGAGAATTAATGTTTTGCTCAATTTGAAGTAATGAAACATTTAGATTAAGGGGTCCAATTTATGAAACTGTGATTTGTGAGAAGATCGATAATGTGGTCACCTAGTCCATGCCTAAACAAGCTTGCAACATCTCACAAAACCCAAAAATGTTTCTCAATTAGGTTTTTATGGTCTGAGGAGGAATTGGCCAAGGGTCCCCGAAATGATTTCGGATGTGACTTGCAGTTTGACATAAAATGAAAATCGAGACTCAGATTGCAGAACCGTCATCTCCATTGGATTTTGTTGATGGGAGAAAATGAACGCTCATCAACTGGAGGAGTGGATGATGCAGGAGCATCTCTCCACGTCAGCCAGCCAACCAGCCAACCATACCAGCGAATTCAAATCGCACGCTAAGAGAAAGGCACAGCCTCATTTAAAATTTGAATTGAATGTAATTAAATGTTGTAGGTTGTTGAGCTGGGAAGTCGTGCCTTTGCGTAGGCTGTAGATAAGATCAACCTTTAATGTTTATATGGTTGATATCTAGATCCGATTTTGGAATAGACAGCCCATTCAATGTAATTGAATAGGGCAGGTAAATTGGAGGGAAGAACTTGAAGAACCCCCTCAAGTAAAAGAGATTTCATATCTCATTTTGTAGTAGTTGAGTTGAGTTGTAGAGTGAAGTTGGGATAGAAGAGAATCTGTGAGTAGAGATAGAGAAGAGGGGAGCCGAGACCTTGTTACAGGTCGTGCTCAGGAACACCTTGTAAATACAGGCATTTGCCATTTTAATACAAACAGAGCAGTTTTTCCTGCATGTATTATGTGTTGAATGAATGTCTGTGAGTGTTCCATTTTATGATATGAATGTATGCTATTATAATTCATTTGTAGGATTGCGTTTGATTTTAGGTGAAGGTCTTTGAGGCTTCACACGAGGAGGGTGTGACAGAACACTGCGGGTTCTGATAGCCGTGCACCAAGGATGCATTTCTGAATTCTGGGGGTTCAGAAAAAGACGTGTTGCAACACAAGAACTGGAATCAACAACTCAGTGAAGACCTCAAGGTTGTTGAATACCTTGGAGGCAAGGCTATGTAGGAGAGACACAGTTGCAGACAAAATTCCGTTGGGGATTTTGTAGAGCTCTGCCAAGTGGGCATTGAGCAGGTGCAAGGAGTGCACAGGGGAAGAACTCTATTGCGAGTTCAAAAGAATCAGAATCACCAAGGATTATATGAAGCTCTTCCAAGTGGGCATTGAGCAGGTGCAAGGAGTGCATAGAGGACAAAACTATTGGATGTTCTGTGAGAAGACACTCTGCCAGGAGGGCATTTGAGTTAGTGTGCAGACAGGCACCGAGGAAGAGAAGAGAACTCTTTGAGTTTTGTGATTTGAAGAAGAATCCACTGAGGGATGTTCACAGGGTTGCTGAACACCCTATAGACTCAGCAAGGGGTTGCTTGAGCAGAAGGATAGCTAGGAGGGCATCCAAACTTCTCCATATGAGGGAGAAGGAAGAAGGATAAAATCCCTTAGGGGTATGAGAATGTGAGAGGCTCAGGAGAGACAACACTGTGTGTGTGTGTGAAGAATCTACAAAAGCATAGACATCGAAATCGTTCAAGGATTCGGAAGGAACAAGCTCAGGAGGAACAATGCCATTGAAGAGCGTAGGTGAGGACTCAAATTGTGGATTTCGCAGAGAAAGAAGGCAAAGGTTGAGGCCTTTGGGAGACTTGGAATTATTCCAAGTGTAGGAAGAGTGTGTAAGCTCAGGAGGGAGCACAACAACCATTAGATCTGTGGAGGAAGGAGATCTGGATCATTGAAGATTTCCATGTCCAGGAGGAAGCAGGAGGAGCGCGCAGGAAGAATGGATCTAGACCGTTAGATCTTGATCCAGAGAAATGACAACTGTTATATTAACAGAGAGTTGTGAGGGAGTTAACCTAGTAAATAGGAGGAGAAAAGTCTCAGAGGAAGTTCCGACACATATAGGGATATCGAGGCGTCAGGCATCGGGATATCGGAGGTCCTTAGGTCAAGGCTCAATCTGGATCATTGAAGATTTCCATGTCTAGGAGGAAGCAGGAGGATCACGTAGGAAGAATTGATCTAGACTGTTAGATCTTGATCCAGAGACCCGACAATCGTCAGATCAACAAAGATTTGCTAGGGAGTTAACCTCGTAAACAGGAGGAGAAAAGTCTCGGAGGAAGTTCCGACACATATTGGGATATCGAGGCATCAGGAATCAGGATATCGACACTCAGGATATCGGAGGTCCATCTGAGGGAGGATGCGTGTCGCGTGATCATCCATTTCGGAGATCTGGGCATTGGTTTGTAGAGGTGAGTCTCTAAGGCGTTGGGATATCGGCGTTCATGATATCAGGAGTCACAATGACAAGAGATCGGGTATCCCCATGGTAAAAGTCCCGAGGAGGATCAGAGCCTCTCGTTTGAGGGGACACATGGCGGAGATTTGAAGAGAGTCGAGGATCGACATTTCGCGAGTCCTAGAGATGAGACATTTGGGACACTTGAAGTTGCGAACAACGAGAGGTGATCAGGACCGTCCATCTGGAGAGGACGCATGGCAGTGATCGAGGCATCCAGGAAGAAGAGACCCGATAGGAGAGCCACATCGGGAAATCATGAATCGGGATATCAGGGATCTCGTGGACAAGAAGTCCTTGCAATTCAGAATCGTGAAGTCTGAAACCCCGACAAGGAGGGAAGTGTCATTTGGGGCCAACTGTCAGCATATTGGAGAATTGGGATTCGAGAGATCGGCAGTCCCAAGGGAAATTGCATTTTGGCATTGGAAAGACCGAAACCCTGACACGAGGTATGACTGCAGTCATATAAAGGGAGGTCGTATGGACCCAAAGGTCTAGCCCAGGGGACTAGCGGAAGTTGGAGCATATCGAGATTCAGAGGATCGTGGATCCTGAGGACAAGTGTGTTTCGACACTTGAAAGACCGAAACCCCGATAGGAGTATAAGGTTGCGGTCTTATGAAAAGTGGTCACATGGACCAAAGCATAGCCAGGAAGGGCTAAGGCTGAAAAGTGCATATCGGTGAATTTACTCATCAGAGATCGAGAGTTCAACAAGACAGGAACTTTTGACGTCGGGAAATAAGAAACCCCAAAACCCAAGATTGAGTCGGTGAAAAGTCACATGCGTGTGCAGAGTCTGTGAGAGAGAAAAGAGAAGGACCTGTGGATCGGGTTTTCATCAGAGATTCCATGGAGGAATCAAAAGAGTCACTTCGGCTCATGAGTTGATTGATCGATCCTGTGAGCAGGGGGCGTGAGGTGGTGTGGTCACGTATTCTACTGCATCAGTGGATCTGGTCCTGGGTTGTCTAAATAACCCAAGTCGTTTGGGATGATCCAACCTGACATGTTTAGCGGTTCCGTTGGCCGATTTAAGTCCTAGAAAAATGAAAGAAAACTAACTAAAGGAACTAATCTAAATGAGAAAAAGCAACTACAACAAATTATATACAAATCTGAAATATATATATAGCTTACTTACTAATATTATACAATAATAATTCTATGAAATCAAATGTTTAGCTATCAACATAATTAAATCTTAATTACAGATGTACAGTATTTATAGAATACAAATTTTAATCGAAACTTGCAAAAATCATTTGTAAATAACAACGAAGCTATTGTTTTTTGATTTTAATAATTTTTATTGAGAAAGGAATGAAATGAAAACTATCTAAAGTTGAGAAATTAAAATAATAATCCTAACTGTAAATCTGAACTATATATCTAACTAAATCACTGAGAATTCTCGAATTTATTAATTATTAAATTGCAAATAAAGAACCAACCTAAAGTAACGCTTCCTATTTTCCCTGTGCGCAGTATTCGATTTAGCTGTTCGATGGGAGGAAACACGCACCAGATTCTCCACAAGCTTCTCGTAAACAAGAAGCAGCAATGCTCTTTGAATATAAATGACAGAATGAACAAGACATAAAATGACAACAATCTTATAATTTACAAATCATCGCAATTAGATAAATGCTTCTGTGAAGGTTTGTACAGAACAGTTCATTTAATGAAGAAGATAAACCTTTACTTCATCAAATTGAAACAGAGTAATTGCTGTACTAAAAATGAGATACATGAGATATGGATAGAATTTAAATTATAACGCATCAACCTGTAACAAGTTTTGATATCTAAAGTAGTCAATAACTTGGAACACAAATTAAAATGCACAAAACTTGAACGAAAGTATGATAAATTGAAAGCTAAAGTTGGTACAAAAGATCCACTTCCATTCGAGTCCGTATCATCATAAATCCATAGTCTTTGTTCTCCCAATGGTGGTGGGTTCATTACAAAAATTAATGAGTATAAAAATGCCACAGGGTAAAACATCTCTGTGGGAATTATCAAAAACAGTTTACAAAAAATCTGGGAACAATCTCCCAAGTCTCTATTTCTGCCTATGACTAATAACTTAAAACAAAACTATATCACAAAAAGCATGTTCTAAACTGCTACAGCATGTCCAATTTGCCATTGAAATTCATAGGTACCTATAGGTGGACAAGAATAAACAAGTTTAGATAATGTTTAATTTTTAATATTAACAAAAATCTAAATTTTAAGACTAGCTACAGAATCTCACAATTTTGTAGCTGGTCTAATTTGAAAACATAACCGTTTTAAATCAATCCAAAACTAACAGAAATATATTCGACCTATTAAACAAATCTTTAATTACTAATTGAAAACAAAGCAAATCATTCACGCTAGAAGTAACCAGATCTTTTATGCCAATTTGAAACAAATGAAATCGTGTTCAATTAATCAAATGATAATTGGGATATGTACGATCTTTCAAACAACTTTTTATTACCAATTTGAAATAGACAGAATCGTTTTGACAATTCAAAACCAACGAAAACATTTTTTTTTGAATCAATTTCAATCGAATATCAAGCAAATCTTTAGTAAGAATTCAATACAACATGTCAATCCAACACTCAACATAATCATTTTTTAAATCCAAAACTAACAGAGTCGTATCAAACCAATCTTTGATACTAATCCAACTTATACACAAATGACTATGCTAATTGAACGCACACAGCACTGTTTGTGAATCAAACCAAACATAAATGAATCAAACTAACTCAGGGCCGACACAATCATTATACTAATTCAAGAACAATCAAATCGTGTTAAATCAATTCAATCAAAACATAGCTATACAATTCTAGCAAACAAATCTTCAATGCAAACATAATTCAAAACTAAATCAAAATAACAGAATCATTTTTAAATCTATTTAAACAAACAGAACTAAATGAGAGCGAACACAATCGGCTAACCAAATCATTGAAAATCGATGTTGAAATACATACCTGGGCTGTAGAAAAATGGTTCGGTCAGAATAACTTTGAGTTGACAAAGGCCGTAGCTACCTCAACATTTTTGAAGACAATTGAAGCCGTAGTCTTTTTCTTCTTCTCGTTGGCTCGTAGCCTGTCGTTCTTGTTTGAAAACACATTAACTCGTTCCTCTTATGTTTTAATCTTAGATTGAAACAGGGGAACATCCTTGTAGTAACGTTCAAGCCAGGAATTGCATTGAGTACACGGTGATTGATTGGGCCTTGGAATTACAGGCGAGGGTTCTTTCAAGTTACTAGGGGTGTCACTATGAATCTTAATTCCCAGGAATTTAGGGTCGTTCTTGAGGCACGGAGGTAGGTTGGAAACATAGTCATAGGATTCCACAGAGCAGAGGCCATGATATTTAGGGTATTCCTCAGCCAAAAAGCGTTCAATCTCAGAGTCTAAATCCTTGCTCAAGACGATGGGATTTTGGTCAGTTCTCTGTTTGGGCTTGCTCCGATCACATCTCGATATCCATCGTGCATTTTTATTTCCCTTACTGTTGACACCAATATCACCTTTGCCTTTATTCCTTACAGGCCTCTTGACGGCCTTAGTATTGTCTTTAGCACATGGGTCGGCCATGGTATCGGGTAGGTCAATGTTGGGGCAGTTTGAGGGTTTGATAGGAGGTAGAAGGGTAGGAGGTGGCATGGCTGGCCCAACCAGAGTTTCAGTGACCACAACTTTGTCCACTTGAACAGATTCGGGAGTGGAAAAGCCATTCCTTAATAGGAAGGCTTGCCAACAGTCACCACTAAGCTTCAAATGATGAACGATAATGATTTTGATCTAGCAATGATGGAAAAGGCTTCTATCATCCTTCTCATGCTTAAATCGTTTGGATATTTTAAATAGGCTGTGTAGGAGATAGTGAGGCATGTTCATATGGTAGTCTATAAAATTCATTAGCAAGCGAAGATGGTAAAGGAACACCAAACCAGAACGGCCTTCGCAAGTCACGAATTTCTTAACAATTGCTAATAGATCATGCCATCTGGTCTTGAGGGTAGTGACAGGCATACCTCTATCACAACTAACAATCTTCCTCAATGTGAATAGGAGCAGCCATGGCACCTCGTCCACTTTTGAATTCTTAAACCACCTCTGCCCTTTAGCTAGTAAGCCTGTAGCCAAGATGATAAATTCCTCATTTAGCTCGAGTTGTATGTCTCTGACCTTAGCCCTACATCCATCGAAGGTGAGGGCAAACTGTTGGGATACCGTGAGGTTGAAACCCTCAAATTTTTGGATAAAACTCAACCAACCATTATTGTCCAAATCCTCACGAGGATTGTCAAATAGTAGGAGCGTTTGGCTTCCATTAGGTTCTATGTGCACCACAAGTGCCATAGGAGAGAGCACATAGTGAGCCGGGTAAACGGACAAGGGTTTGGACAAGGTATACACAGGATCGCAACCTCAAGGATTTCCCCAAAACTACCAGAGGTAACCCGGGATAGAAGGCAGGCATTAATGCCTAAGTGTGCGAGGGTGGTGGAATGAAACAATCCATGCAGAGCATTCATATCAAATATACAATCGACGACGCTATGGTGATTCACTATTGGTGCATGTTAAAAACAATGCCAATCAAACAACTATTAAAAACCATGATAAGTCGACCCAAATATTTGCACAACAATAGTGTTTGCATGGTTTAAAACCAAAACAATGTTTTGAATATAGCACCAAGGATTCGATCATAATATGTATGCTTTGTATGAAACCATTGCACTAAGGGTCTAATCACAATGTTAATGCGTTGTTATGAAACCATTGAATTCGATAAAAAACAATAGAACATCGAATCAAGGACTCAATCACAATCATTAGAATACCATCACAATCTTATAAAATGAAGTCATATTAACAACAAAAAAATGCCAAATGAGTAAAGGTTTTGGTGTCTTGCCAACTGTGTGACCATAATTGAATTGGAAATGCAATGAACACATAGACAA
>JZKD02S1023666.1:0-13427 GCA_000966675.3 Picea glauca | reverse complement strand
TGGTGGCCATGACCCATGTCTATAATTTCATCAGTCTGTGATCTGAGTATGGGAATGCCTACCTCAGAATTGATATATATGATATTCTGCAGATGCTTGGTTGTTCGCAGGTTTCTGATTAGATGTGCTCCTGGTTCCCGATACACACATGCAACTTACAAAGTCTATCGGCTGTCACTGGTTCCAACCTCATACTTTGCGAGGCATTCTGTTACCCATGATTTTGGTCATCATGATGATGTATTGATGATGGTGTACTCAGGATCTTCATAAGAACTTTCTTCTGAG
This sequence comes from Picea glauca, assembly GCA_000966675.3. NCBI lineage: Eukaryota > Viridiplantae > Streptophyta > Pinopsida > Pinales > Pinaceae > Picea > Picea glauca. The sequence goes on along the minus strand of JZKD02S1023666.1, from coordinate 13,139 downwards.
AAAAAGTTATTTTCATCTCTTCCAGAAAACTCATTTTTGAAGACTGTTCGCAGGCTACTAGTATATTTGCCTGCGAGAATGCATGATTCTCGCAGGATGCCTTAAGCCAGGGTGCGAGAAGTTCGCATTGTATTGAACTGCTAGGGTGCAAACTCTTTCTAAAGCAAGGAAAAATATGAATTCTCGATGCTTCTAGAAGGGAATCTTCTAGAAGGATGAGATGGCATTCGAATGGTTATCCTAGTACTAGATTCCCTGATATTTTGGGATCATTCTTATCCAAGTAACTAATTAATTCTCTCCTATATATTGAGGGAATTCTCATGGAAAAGGTTAAGCAAGGTTAAGCAAGATTCATTGGAGAATTGGTGAAAGAATTGTGTGAATGATTGAAGCTTGAACAACAGCCTAGGAAACTCCAGCAAGGATATCATAAGGGTTTTGATCCTCTTCATGCAAGTGAGCAAGTGTGTGTGTCGGAGCCAAGGGCCATGGAAAGGAATTTTGCGACATCAAGGCTCAGGTTGTAATGTTTACTTTCCATTAATATGATACAATAATATGTCCCTTTCCCATAAAGATATTTCCACTTTATTGTAAAATGCCTTGATCATATACATAGATTGACCGTTGAATAGATTGTGCTTTCTTCACTTTGGTTGGTTTGTGTTGTCTTTGTCTTGACTGCACGAGAGCACTGGAGTGAAGCGGGAGCAACAAATACCATAGGAAGCGATAATAAGGTATGTTCTTAGTTCTTGCCTCCTATTTAATTGAATGGTCAAAATCTAGGGAAAGAGTCATGTTCTGTCTTGCTTTGTTCTAGATCCAGGTGGATCTAGGGAGATCGGTTAGTGTCTGCACCTACGGATTTATCTAATAACAAAATTGGCGACTCCACTGGGGAGAATTCCCTTTTATTTGTGGCTTTTGGTATTTTTCTGTGTCCATTTGCTCTGGTTTCACTTTTCTCCTGTCCTATCAGTCTCTGAGTCTTTAGGATATCCTGATAGACCTTCTGGGTCCAGAAGCCTTTTTCAATTTTGCTTCATTTTTCAAATTTTTTATTATGTTCAGGCATTCTTGCACTGTACTTCATTGCAGCCTGCAAGAATAATTAGAGTTCACACTCTGCCTTTATGTTTCAGTGCGAGGTTCTCGCACCCTACTCAAGGGCCACCTGCGAGAATCAGTGATTCTCGCACTGTGTAATATTGCCTGCCTGTGAACACAATTTTTCAAAAATTTGGATTTGAGTTTTGGTATTTCCAACTGCCCAGATCAGTTTGATTGCCTCTTATGAGTTTCTTGGACCATTGATTGATGTATTTCTTGTCTTCGTTTGCGTGCATGAACAGTCTTAGGATTTCAAGGCTCTTCTTGTCATTTTTTGTTTGACTTTCGTTTCTTGACTTTTCTTGGCAAAATCATTCTCTCTGACTTCAGAATCTGAGTGTGTTTGATTAGTTAAGAACCAGTGATTGGTTTAAAGTTGAGTACTTGGTTTTTCTCATTTGCTTATTGGTTTGAAAGATCATTTTCTTTTGCATTTGAAAAGACTCTTTTTGGTTTGCTCTTTATTTTTGTTTTCATTGAAAGAGTTGATTGGGTTTGTCATTTCTTGTTCATTTGGTTTTTGATTTTCTATACTCTCATTGTCATAGTGTGGGTCCTTTTTGAAAAGTGAACAAAAAGTTTTTCTTTCAAAAAATTCTTTTCGTTTTAGAAAACATTGAAAATCAAATTATTGAGATTGTTGACGTATTTGGAAAAGACACAATAGAGAATTGTCATTAGATAAGTGATTGTTTACATTTGCATTTTAAAGGAAATTCTGCATTGTAGTTCAAGGTTGATCTGGAAACCTTTCTCTCTCTCTCTCATACATAGGATTCATTGAAAGAAAAGTGATACATTTCATTTCTGTTACCTTTGAGTAAGTTTCATTTAAGTTTCAAGAAGTTTTTCGCATATCGTCACTTCATTTATATCACCATGCGCACAGATGAGCACAAAGAGGAGCTTCAATCATACTACAACCTCACAGAGGAGGACCTTGAAGGACTGGTCTACGGAACTCCTCATCCCCGCAAACCTCGCAGAAATGTCAAACCCTGAGCTAATCAATAGCCCTGAGACCACTCATGAAGTAAAGGATCTTCCTAAACCCAGCAGAAGGAAGAAGACCGAACAGGTCCAAAAATTAAGCAACGCATCGGAAGGAACTGCTTATGTATCACCTGGACGAGGGGATGATGATGAAGTAGAAGAGACAAATGGCAAAGAGGACCAGCATAAGAAAGGTGAAGTACACCTCCTAGGGACCTTGCTAATGAGGTTGATCCCTTGAAGAAAAGGAAGGTTTCTCCCACGAAATCCACTTCCCAAAATAAATATAGAGACACCTTGACTAAGATGCAGATTGTGCTCACTGTAGATGACTTTGACTTTATCATCGCCACTATAGCATATGCCTCTTAGGACATCTTTCAAAAACATGAAGCCAAGTAGGAGGAGATGTATGATAGAATCGAGGTTGAACTCAGAGGGGTACAACAGGCCCTTCAATCCAGCCGCGCAGTATCCACTGTGCCCCCACCATGAGAAGCACTTGAGTTGGGAGATGAGCCTGTCCAACTACACAAACTAGCTAATGCGACTGAAGCTCACCTTCGTCGCACACAAGAAGAAACCGAACAGGTCACAGAGGCCCTAAAGCAAGTACAAAAAGTAGTTATAGAGCAACATCGAGTTGCACAACAAGAGAAGGTTGCCCTCCAAACTAAGTTTGAAGAGGAGAAAGCACAGATCCAGCAAGAGAAAGAGTAGTTGCTCGCAGAGCAGGTGGGAGTAAAAGAAGCAGTCAACAGAGCACTTCACTATGTGACAGGCTTAGAGAAAAAGGAGGAATACCTAGTGGAACATCAAGTAGAGCATCTTGCGGAAGCTATCCAACAACTTCAACAGAGAATCGCAGACCTCGAGCTATGAACAGTGCCAAGTACCCCACAAGACGTGCAAGATCAAAGAGAAGCCACTACCCGGAGCACAGTCGAGAGGATCAGAGCATTCACTCTGGAATGCAAACAACTAAGTGCTCACAACACACATAATTATGAGCGACTCACTGAAGATACTGAGTTGAAGGTACTGGAGTCACAGCTCCAAGAAGAAAAGAAGCAAGCAGCAACAGTATAGGCGCAGTTGAATCTCCTCTCAGTAGTTGAAAGGATGAAGTGATCCCAAGAACAACACATTGCTCAAAGGCTCTAACCAGTCCAGGACAAAGCTTGTGAATTGTTTGAGAAGATTGATGGCCAAGGTGCAGAGTTGGAACAAGTAGTCACTGCAGTCGAACAATGTTTAAAGGGACCTGTCAATGAAGCAGGCATCCAAGAGTTCATCGAGCAGGAGGCCCTGGCGCAACAACAGGTCGAAGTAGCTCAAGTCAATCTCGAGGCTTTTGAAGCACAACTATCCAAACCAAAGTGACTCGGGACGAGTCACAAGTGAGTGTTGGGGGCTTGTTGGCCCTTGACCAAGTTTTGAGGATCCTTGGTCATGTTTGAACTACTTTTGGGACTTCGATAGGTTGTCGAAGGCAGAGCGCAAGTTGAAGCGGAGATCGCGGGATCTCGGCCCCTTTTTTAGTGATTTTTGGGTTTTGGGCTTATGTAACGGGAATGGGGATGTCGGCCCATGGGTTTACCCATGTTTAGGCCCATTTTGTAATGTATAAATAGAAATCTAGGTGATGTAGGAAGTAGTTCAATCTATGTAATTGAAGGAGGGACAAGTATGTGATGCTAATTGTTAAGTGTTAATTGCTAAGTGCAAGTGGTCATTGTAATTGCTTTATGCATACTGTGTGAGACTTGCAGAGCTAAGTGCAAGTGATTGTAAGAGATTGTGAAAGGCTTTGTGTTGTACTTCAGGGAAGGAGGATCTAACAAGGTATGAACATCTCTTGTCCTCTACGGAGTAAGATATCATGGCTTTGTGCATGTAGAATATTGACAAAAATAAATAAATAAGAAGAGTTGGTGGACATAGCCCCAAGGTGGGAGTGAACCACGTATATCCTGTGTTGTGGTTGCTATGTGCTTTATGGTTGTTCTCTTGTCTATGTGATTAAATGCTTAGTTCACTAATGTATGCTTAGAAGGATTTAATATGGTAGCTTAGTGCTGAATAATGTCAATAAATGCTAGATCTGATCTATGTTGGTATGCTTAGTACTTGAATCTATTGGATTTGTATAAATACTGCGTTGATCTATTGTTAGGGTTTAGCTGCGTTGTAAACTAAGGTTGAATATTAACGAACTGTAACTGTTAAGTGCTATGTTAAGGTTTTACAATCACAGATATTTGTCCTAGCTAAGGTTGCAGACATTGGAGTCCTGCAACCACCCCTGCCTCTACCTCAGGTGAGACTTCATTTGCTTTGCAGGTGTTGTCGAAAGGGCCGGTAGTTAGAGTTTTGTTGGTGCGTTGTTGTAGCGTTGAACCTTGGGTCTACCCCTATGCCAACATATGCCCCTCCCCCAATCTCGTTTCTTAAATATTTATACATACTAATAGGGCTAATCCCGTTACAAAAAGTGGACAAAGTGTCCCCCAAAACTCGTTACAAAAGTGGACAAAATGTCCCCAGTCCCTTCGGTTTATAATCGTTTTTCACCTTTTGCACATTGTTCCATCGTGCCTCCTTTACATCCACTATGTCACAAATCCTGGTCCATATTCTAATTGTCTTTTACCCCTTTGACCTCCTTTCGACACATATCTGGAAACTTATCCAACATGCCTCTCCAACAATGGGGCAAGGAAAGGGGGTTGTAGCCTCCTTCCGGTTGGTGTCAGAGAACTCAGGAATTTGCATCTTCCTTCAGGTTGGTGCTTGTAAATCAGCAGGTCATAGCCCCCTTCCTTTTGGTGCCATAGAACTAAGGAATTTGGTGCTTCCTTCAGGTTGGTTCCTATAAATCAGGGGTCGTAGCCTCCTCCCAGTTGGTGTCAGAGAACTCAAGTAGTTGGTTCTTCCTTCAATTTAGTGCATGTAAATTAGGGGGTTGGTGCCTCCTTCCAGTTGGTGCTTCCTATGAATTTATTCTTGATATATATAAGAAATCGTTTCCTGGTTTTCTCCCATTTGGGTTTCCACGTAAATTCTAGTGTATTGTGCATGCGTTTATTTGATGTGATGATATTTCTTATAGTTATATGCTCGTGATATATTGAATGCAATCATAAATGATATATTGCTAATAAAGTTGAAGTTTAAATATTGTGATTTAAAGTGGTAAAAAGTGTTCATACTGATTCAACCTCCCCCTCTCAGCATTCCAACAATTTGTATCAGAGTCGGTCCTTCAAGAAATCAATTTAACCATTGGAAGGTAGATCATGGATGTCATGGATAATGGATATAGAGCTAATGGAATACCGTGGTTTGATGATCATATAAGTCTAAAGTATGAGATGTGGAACAAAAAGATGAAAGTATTTTTACATGTACAGGGGTATGATGTTTGGCACTCGGTTGTTACAGGATACATCGGTTCAAAGAAACCAAAGATTGCATCTAAGAAGGAATTGAAAAGAAACAATAAAATGGTAATGGATTTCATCTTGGAAGGATTATGTGATTCAGTAAAAGATAAAGTGGGACAATTTTCATCAGCCAAAGAACTTTGGGATAAGCTACATAATATATACTTTACGGGATCCCATTCTACCACAGATCCAGAACATGGTAATCATAATAAAGAAGATGAAGAATATGCTGAGTTAATATGGGAAGAAAGAAGCTCATCAGATCAGACAGAGTCAGAAGAAGAAGGTTATGAGAGACACCTAACCAGTGATTTTGACAAGTTGGTCAAAGAAAGAGAGAAAAACAAGTCACTCGAGGAAGAATTTATCAAGATAAAAGGGAGTCTCAAAATCCCAACTCTAAATAAGTCCAATATATGATTACAAACCTAAAATTCCAAGTAGAAGAAGCTAGAAGGATTGATGAAGAATGCAAAAGTCACTTGGAAGAAAAGCAATTTTTGGAAGTAGAAATAGTAGCACAAAGAAAGGAAGCAAAGAAGAGAGAAAATCTTTTGACTAACCATCTCAAGGAAAGATATGAGGACTTGAATAAACTTGAAGCAGAATTAAATCAATGGGAAAGAAGACTTCAAGAAGAAATTGTCTCCTTAAACACCTAACTTGAAGAAGCAAAGAGAAAGGAAGAAGTCATGAAGATCCAGATGATGAAGAAAGAAGAAGAATGTGAGAAGCTTGAAGAAGAAGTTGTTACATTAAGAGTTAAAGTTGTCAAGATCAGGAAGAACAATGAAGAGAGAGAAATCTCCACATCATCCGTAAAGAAAGTTGAAGAGAAATATTACAAGTTGCTAGAAAGAAAGAATGAAGAGAAGACTAAGAGTTATCTAGAAGTCATCAAAGGCCCCACTAAGAAGGAAGAATGTGAGCCCTCAAAGAAGAAAATTCCAGAATGAAGAAAACTCAAGAAGAAGATTACAGAAGAGACGAATATCAAAGAAGACCCTCCATTTCTAGGTATCAAATAAGCTTCAATCATTGTTAAGGAAACAACATAAGAGAAGATCCTGATCAGCCAAGGAATAAATTCAGAAGGACTACATCACAAATAAGATCATTCACTCTCAGGTATGAAAGTTAATTTTATGTTCATTTTTTTATTTGTACTAACTTTGGACATAAAGCTACAGATTGCAGAGCTTATGAAAGAAATGGTCAAGCAAAAAATGCATATGTGACTCCATAAAATATTGAATGTTACAAATTCCATAACTATGGACATATAGCTCATGGTTGTATAAGCATGATGAATACTTCTATGAAAGAGAACACTGATATTAAATATAAGAAGGTTTTGAAAAGAAAACAAGAACAAGTAAAGGAAGAACAAATGAATGAAGGACACCCAGAAGCCATACTCTCGATATTGGCAATAGTATGAGATCAGGACAAATCTACAAGAAAAAAGAAATATGTCAGATACAGGAAGATTTGGTGAAGAAATGAAAAACAAGAAGAACAAGTGAATGAAGACCAAGTCCCAGAGATCGTACTCACGGGATTTGCAGTAGTGCGAGATCATGATGAATACACAGGAAAAGAGGGGGTTAGAATTCAAAAAGAGGATGATGATGAATCCTTAGATGAAGAGGAAGATTACTCTACATCAGAGTGGGTATTTTTCTGATCCATTCGGCTTGGAGACTCCCATTTAATATGAATATTGAAGAGGGGGTGTTGGCACGGGGGAAAACCCATGGTTCAACGCTTAACATCGCACCAAAAAACCCTAACTACTGGCCCTTACGGAAACACCTGTGAAGCAGATGAAGTCTCACCCGAAATAGCAATAGGGAGGTTGTAGGAAATAGGTGTCTACAACTAAAGGAAATGCAAGAGGATTCCAAAACAACAACGCAAAATAGAATAGAGATTATTAAAAGTATTATTCTTAGCTTCGCGAAGTACGTTATATCTTCTTATCTTTAATAGTAAAAATAACAGTGCAATAAAAGTATAAAAGATAGTATCTAACAAATCATCAACCACATAGAACAACAATATTTTACGTGGTTCACCCTCTCCCTAGGGTTACATCCACATAACTGTTTTTATTGATAGAATAGATGAAAATATGCAGTTCTATTTGTGCACTCAGCTACAGATCCTTCTCTCTCTCCTCTTTATCTCCCAACCCACCATCTAGTTGGCGTTTCTTTCAAGGCTTCATCTAGTGCCAACAACCTCTGTTGTACTGGTACAATTCCTTCAAATTCAAATAGAAATGTTTCTAAGTTATTCAAGCCATCAAATGTAGGAAGATTTCTTACCTCTGTACCAATCCAGTGAAGTGCCTTAGTCAATCTAGCACACCTCCACGTAGATACTTCATACATTATGTTCTGCCAATTTTCCAATGCTTCTTATGAATCTCACGAGCATGCAGTTTCACTTCGCCAACTTAGATTTCCATCTGTTGTAGGATTAATATAATCATGTTGTCCTATTGTCAGTTTTTAGATGTTCTCTATCTCATAAGCACGGTCTTCTTCCCTTATAGGTTCTATGTATCTATGACCTTCATCAGGATCAAGAGTGTTGTAGGAAAATCTCCCTGCAGACAGGTAGATTGCCTCAAAGAGATTGACCCTAACTCTAAGACAGAAAATGCTTAACGTGGACATTGAATTCCTTTCAAATCTATACAAACTAACACATGAGAAGGAAGGAGAACATAAGTACCTCTTTATCGATGTTTGTCCCTGCACGCTCCGAGTTGAGCTCGGATCCTTTGCTCCTCGTTGAGTCCTGTGGACAAACAAGATATGACCACTTCCTACTCTATTGATATTACCTTGAAAAAAGATCTATCTATCAATGATAAGTTCATGTAGCATTAGACACAAACTAGAAAGAAACAGGCCAAGCGTGTCATATTAATGAGAAAAACGACAGCAGTACTTACAATCGTAGATGCGAATGCGAAAGCTTCGTCAAGTCCCCTTCGTCTAACCCTTGCTCGAAATATCCACAACCTGGATAACAACATCTTCACTAATCACTCTCCTTCAGCTGACTGTATGTTTCCTATAAGATCATAGGTTTCATGCTAGCAATTCTTCCCCCATCAGCTTTGTTCCAGCACCACTTATGAGATCATAAGTTTGGTGTAATTCTCCATTTCCAGTCCTCTTTCACCATTAGAAAGCTTGCTTATATAGCCTTGGAGAGGCTTTAACCACTTGAGATATCCTTGGGGAAGTTGAGGATTTTCCTCCTTCAGTTGAGGACCTGCCCTAAGATCATGGCTGGGCTAGGGATTCGAATCCAACTGCCTTCCAAGAATGAAAGGATGCTTCCCCCATTCATCTCAACAGCTTAACTACTGCCCAGAATAGGTAGCGCTCCCTCAAAAGGACCATCAGAGCATTGTAGCGCTCCCTAGTAGGATTTAGGGGGGTGCCAACACTTTCAAAATCTATAGCGCTCCCTCAAAAGGGCTAGGGGAGCTTTATAACGCTCCCTAACATTGTAAGGGGGAGCATCGACGCTCTGAGAAGAGGTATAGGGGAGCGCTCTCCTCCAAAACTTAGTTTTTGAGGTTCTTTCAGATGGAAAAAAGTTTGCAAGCCTGCTGACTCATTTCTCCTCTTCCAAATCAAATGTTTGAGGTGTTTCAAGTGTCCTTCTCATGTCGTTATAGGCATGACATAGGCATCATGGAAGCATTCTTTCCTGACACTTGCGACACTTGTGAGCAACATGCGACACTTGCGACCTTGTGATCAAAATGCGACACTTGCGACCTTTGTAATGACAACACTTGCGACACTATCAAAGTGAGTAATTTTGATGTGTAACAGATTGCCCCCCAAAGTATGAAGTTAGAAGATGTGAACTGATAACTGAAATGCTTTGTAGACGTTCAAGCAAGGGTATAGACTCGGAGAACCTGACGGAAGCTGCACATAAACATCCAACACATATCATGACATATTTCAAAACCCAAGGCAGGCATACCTATGCTTGGGTGATCAATACTTGCAAGATATGGCCGCCATAAAATACACTGTGGATCCATAATTGTATTGATATAAAGGTATAGCCACTGAAGATACAATGTGGATCTATACTTTGATGACTCGGATTGATCATAGCCACGAAGAATACATAGTGGATCTACGAGATGACAAGACATAGCCACGACCAATACAAAGTGGATCTATGTAACAATATATGTGTCATTTGTCCAATAGAAACTCCTTCGCAACCTAGGCAAAGCATATATCAAAGTGATCACTCAACCCAAGGTCTTCTCAGCAATCCCAATATGGTACAAATCTAACCANGTGTTGAAGTCGACAGGAATAGACTCGTCGAGGGAGGGCCTTGATGTATCCCCCATCAACGACACGAAACGGACATAGAGATGTAATTGGTAGATCAAATGGACATGGACTGACATAGGTTTTGAGGCAAGATATTTGGGATGGCTGACTCTCAAGGCAGATACATCCCTTGAACATTGAGGCACAATAGCAAAAACGTGGCATGGACCAAAACTATGCAGTGGATACTATGACTTGCGTCGGGTGACCCAAAGGAGTGAAAGAAACTCAAAGGATTGGCTCAGTGTAGAGGTTCAGCAGATTACAATGTGTGCAAATGAAAAAGTTCCGTGTTCAAGGACGACTCTAAGAATTGCTAGGTAATGTTCTCAAGAGACTGCTTGGCTTGCTTCTTTCAATTTTTTCCCCCATCCAGATAGACGAGTACCTCTTTTTGATTTAATGAGCTCGAGGAGGATAACACATGCTCGATATAACTCACCTTCGGTAAGTTCCTCTTCCTTTGTTTAACAAACCGGAAGAAGTAAGGTATCAATCCCATATGGGCCTGTCGATGTGTGTTTTAACGAGTCCAAAGACAGAAAACTCGAAGGTTTTTCAGGATTATAGAGTTTGGAAAAACACTTAAAAGAGAACTCTCTTGGTTCCTTTTTCGTACAGTAGTCTAACGAGACCAAAAAAGGGGTAAACTATCGCCTGAAAGACGCCCTTTCTGACCTTTTAATGTGTGTGAAAGGAAGCAAGGTCACTCGACAATCTTTTCATATTTAGAGAGTCTGAAAAGGGTTTAAAGTAGACTCCAGGGGGGTTCCTTTTTCGTGTGTTTGTGTATCTGTATGGGTCCGAAAAAGAGATAAAAGTTTACCCGGTTTCATTCTCATGTATTTACGAGCACGAGAAAGAACAAAGAATAAGCTCGGTATGCCCCCAGCTTGAAAGTTGGTGGCTTAGATCCAGAATGATCATCAAAGGTTGGAGACATGCCCCCCAAGTTTCAATTCATTCACCGACTTTGAGGTTTTCACCAATTTCTATGCTAGATGGAGAAAAAGGATATAGGTGGATGAAATCAAGGTTAAAAACGAGACCTAACGAAAGACTCGACTCGACACCTACGAGATCTGGCGAAAGACTCTACTTGAAGGGAGAGGTGATTGTTTCATTTTTTAACGAGCTTGACATAGGAAAAGAACTATGCTCAAGGTTCCAGGTTCGATCCCCAGATTGTTGTTTCATTTTTTAACGAGATTGCTATAGAGAAGAAAACTATGCTCAAGGTTCCATATTCAATCCCCAGATTGTTGTTTCATTTTTTAACGAGCTTGCTACAGAGAAGAAAACTATGCTCAAAGCCTTTGTTTCATTTTTTAACGAGCTTGTCACAGAGAAGAGAAACTATGCTCGTGACCTCTGTTTCATTTTTTAACAAGCTTGCCACAAAGAAGGGAAACTATGCTTGTGGTTTCGTCCGGATCATGGCTTCCACGAAGATAATGCTCTGGAAGGGTACCATGTCAATGGATAAAACGTGGTCATGGCCTCCAGGATATCTTCACTGGATGGAAGATAATCACTCGAGAAGGAACAAATGTCGAGGGCCATGATAGGAGTAAGGAGATCAGGCTCCAATAATCCTACCGAAGAAATCACCATGTCAACTACCGGATCCAAATCGTCGGAAGTTGAGGTCATGGGAGACAATTCCACATAATTGACATGTGGCGGGGGTGACATTGTTTGCATATAAGGACCACTTAGGGAGGTAACCCAGTCGGGGCCGATGAATGAAAGTTGATCAATAGTCACAATTCTTCCATCATGAGGAAAATATATCACACGGAAAAGGGTGGATACAAGAGCTTTCATAGCATAGACATAATCCCACCCAAGGAGTAAAGTTAAATCTAAGGGGTCTTGGACTACCATGACATCGATAAAGACAATTTTCCCTCCCAAAGTTATAGGAAACTGAGGAAGGATCCCTAACGGTTGACTAGTTCCTCTGTTAAAAGCTAACAGATTCTGTGTAACCGGTGCAAGTTGCGGATAACCCAAAGCATGCCAAGCAATAGAGGACAAAATACTAATGGATGCACCTTCATCTATCAACGTTTGAGGAACATCCCGACCACAAACCTGTAGTGTAATCTGGAAAGGAATGTGAGAGGGAAGGCAAGGTCTAGTTTTGCGCACCCCAATAAAAAAGGATGGCCTCATTACTTGGAGGGGGTTTCATAGGAGAAGGAGGAATGCCCCCCAGTACGGTAGAGTATGTATTAACGAGAAAAACATGGGAAGTATCAGGTTTACTCTCTAGAAGCAGAGTAGGATCGACCGATGATTGGATCGGATCGACCAATGGTGGACTTGGATAGACCACTTGGGCACTCTTCAGAGGAAGAGTGGGACTGACCGAGGAAGGGACTGGATCAATCACTTTGACAACATCTGGTTCTTCCAGTAGTTCATCTGAATCTCCTAGCAGTGGCAGTTCATCTGACAATGATTCTCCACCTCCAAACTCTTCAACTGATTGACGAACATCAGTTTATATTAATCCAATTTATAATAATGGTAATACAGATCCTCAAACCAGTGAACATCAACTACCAAAGTGGGCAGTTCAACTTTTGAAAGATGTAAGGCCTGATGAGCAAAATAAAACAGGAACAAGGGGATCACACAACAATGAAGGGAATTTTTCCTTAGTAGTGAATGATTTTACTGAACCTTCCACCTACAAGGAAGCAGTCAAACATAAATAATGGCAACAGGCTATGGTTGAGGAATATCAAGCAGTCATTGATAACAACACTTGGAAACTTGTTGATTGTCCTACAAGTGTTAAACCCATCGGATGCAAATGGGTTTACAGAATTAAATACAACCAACATGGCGAAATTGACAAGTATAAAGCTCGACTTGTGGCTAAAGGTTTCGCGCAGCAAGAAGGCATTGATTATGAGGAAACTTTTTCTCCTACCGCTAAATGTAATACTATCCAATTAACACTTGCATTGGCCGTTCGGAAAGGTTGGAAAATTCATCAAATGGATGTAAAAAGTGTTTTTCTCAACGGAGACTTACAGGAAGATGTGTATATGTAGCAACCACCCAGTTTTGAAATTGCAGGGCAAGAACATAAAGTCTGCAAATTAATTAAAGCTTTATATGGGTTAAAGCAAGCTCCTCGAGCTTGGTATACCAAAATGGATGAATACCTTAGGAAGGT
>JZKD02S1023644.1:0-13427 GCA_000966675.3 Picea glauca | reverse complement strand
ATAACAGAATCAATAATTGATTCCAAGCTTGCAACTACTAGGAGTACCAAAACAAGGTTGTGGGATTTTCTCAGAAAGAGGGAGTTGACCTTGAAGAGATTCTTGCTCCATTTACTATAGAATTTTCTTAGAACGAGGGAGTTGACCCTGTTTAGGGTTTTGCTTCAGTTGTTGAAGGTTTTGAGGTGAATGGGCGAGATAGTCATGTTTACAGTTTGTTGAAGACCATGTGGGTTGTTGTTTGCACTACAGCTGGGTATTTCAAGATGGGTGAGATTTATAATATTTATATCTTTTTGATTTTGATAGATTTGACCCACTTGTCTTGGTCTTGTATGGAGATGTGACCATCTTTGCATGAAGCCCTAAACAACTCATGATGCGGTGTTTGAAGATTTTGGCCTATGAAGCTAATATGAAGGATGTTGGAGTTTGGTGGGTTACTAATGGTCCAAGGTTATGCTCCTTCAAATTCACAGGTGGTCAAGACCGTAGCAAAGGGGAGGTTCGAGATGGTGCGATAGTATCTTGTTTTTTTTTTGGATACAATGAGACTTCTAAAGCTTACAAGATTTATATTCCAACACAACAAAAGACTCTGGTGAGATGAGAAGTGAAGTCTGATGAGGATATAAGGTCCTCTACGTCACAACTATCTCCTTCAGTGATTGAAGGGAGTGAGGAGGTTGTTGTTCCATAATCTTATTTAGAGGTTAGAAGTAGGAAATCGAGACAGCTTACTTAGACATTGCAAGATGCACATGAGCATGTAGGAGCGTCGTAATATTCAATGAGCGCATGTATAGCTCCTAAGAGATATGCTAACCATATTGCATTGGCTACTTCCATTTGTCATCCTTCCAGTGGTTTTGAGGAGGTGAGGTGTGATGCCTTGATGGAGGAGAGTGATGGTTAGGTGACAATTCCTTTCTAGAAGCCAGTGGTTGATTCCAAGACTACAACAAGTTCAAATTTGCAAATGGCGAGTTTGGTTGAGATGTAGAGGGATCAGACAAGTGTTTGTGAAAACAATTTCCTCGTAAAGAGGGAGTGTTAGTTTTTAGGGTTATTCTGAAAGTGTTTACACCATGCTTGGGGGTGTTTCATTTGATGTGGGGTGCATGGTGTGTTGATTACATAAAACATTGGAGATAGCTTGCTCATGGATTGCCATGTGTTGACTTGATGCTTATGTGGCACACTTCCTTAGAGTGGTGGAGACCTAAATGGCATGATGACATTCTCAATGATGTGCATATCGAGATGTTGATTGCTTGCTTGGGAGGATGACTTGCCTTGGAGGAGGAGCATTGGCCATCTTAGACGAGAGCATTGGGGCCTTGATGGCATGGGAACACTTGGTTGTTTGCATGGAGGCTTGTACTTCACTTGATGATGCTCGGGTTGAGGAGTGATCATGTAGGTGGAGTGGACCTAGATGTACACATGGCTTAGGAGGGAGCATTGAACCATTAGAGGCCTTTGTGGGAGACGCATTGGACCTTTTTAAGGAGCACTCGCTGAGGACCTTTGCTTGTTGGACATGCACTCCTTGGGGATTGACATGTGTCACTTACAGTTGGAGTGCTCCACGTGAGGGCCTATCTATTTTTTAGTTAGGTTGCATGTTGTAGACTAGCTCCACTCATTATTGTTGGCCTCCCTCACCTTTCATATAAATAAAGGGAGGAGAGTATCCTTTGAGATTATATTCATTATTGTGTTGAAGATGTGAGAGCTAGATCAAAGTAGTCTCTTTGTACTCTTAATTTGCATTTTCTCTCTTTGACTTGAATTCTAAGGTTCTTGACAGAATTCAAGGGAAGACTAGGGTTACAATTTTTCCCTAAGAAGACAATGAAGCTAGGGTTTGGGATAAACCCTAGAGAAGCAAAGGAAGCACTTGATCTTGTATTTCTTCTAAGAGAAAAAGACAAGGGTTTTGTGGAATTTGGAAACCCTAGTACTACTTGGAGTGCTAGATGTGAAGAAGGCAGGGAGAGACTATCTTGTACATTTGTGTGATACATGTGAAGGTGCCAAGGAGGACTTGTCGATGTGTTATACTTTCTTGTGTGATAAATGTGAAGGTGTCAAGGAGGACTTGCCGGTGTGTTATACTTGCTTGTCGTGAATCTTTGGTGGAGCAACCAGCCTTAGTACATTCCTAGCTAGGCAGAATTGGTGTCTAGAGTTTGCTATTTTGGTAGATGCCCTAGCAAGGATTTAAAGAGCGTGACTTGTACTAGCTTGTATTAAGTTATGGAATGTACTTGTACTTAATCTTATATATATATATATATATGAAGTGTTCAAGCAGATTTGGATTTCAATTTCTGTTATCTTGATGATTGAGTAGTTTCTAGTGCTAGTTATGCTTGCTGATTTGACAAAACATTGAGCAGAATTTGTCAAGTGATTTCACAAACATCTAGGAGCTAAAGGGTCAGATTCACTGCTGTAATAAGTATTTTTCAAACATCTAAAAGCTAAAGGGGCAGATTCACTGCTGTAATAAGTATTTTTCAGATCTGCAATTTGCTTGGGAAGTGTGCCCTAAGGGCTTCAACATTGTTTACTTAAAGTACACTTGATTGGTATTTATTTTGTTGGGCTGCCTTATTATTTGGGTTGAAGAGAAGAGAAGTATTTGCTGCTGTAATTTAATATTTCATAATCATCCCTAAGGCTGAAAGTTCATAGAAAATAGATCCAGGAAATCTCAAGGTTGAGGTGAAATTTCTAACTTGCATTGAGCAACCGATCCTTGAAATTTCTACAATAGATACATCGGCTCAGCGTAGTGTAGTAGATACAACGGCTCAGTGTACTGCTTCAAAAATTTGTAGGCCTTTTTGCACTTTTTTGCATGATGAGAAAGTCCACATGAGAAAGTTTTTTTGCACACATTTCCATGCTACTTTGTTGAGGGCATCCCACCATCTTGAGACTTGGTTCACACGTGGGATCCTTCTCTTGAAGGGCGCACTTATGGAGAGAATCATTTACCATTTTTGGAGGTTGTTATATGGTCAATCCCTCATGGCACTGTACTCTCTAGCTCTATTCTTCTAGATGATTGCTATCTAACTTCATTATTTTACTCTTGTCTTATGGAGTTTATTACTTGAGAGCTCTATTGTATTGTTTTCCTAGATATTTTATTGTATCCCCTTGGAGAAAAATGTGGATCTCAACAACCCATGCTACTTTTAGTAAGTAAATTGTTGAGAGGGTTATTTTATTGTTTTTCCTTGGACTACTAATGGATCTAGGAAAACAAATACTTCTTTATTGCAAAAGGAGTTGAGCTCAAACCTATATAAGGGTTTGCTATCTCCATTTGTAAGGTGTAAGTTGGAAGTGGTCCCAAGCTTTAAAACAAAATTGTTCTTATCTTTTGTCTAAGCTATTGTGGAATGGATGTACAGCTTTATTGAATGTGTGACCGATGTTCTTGGTGTATATTAGTGAATTTATTGCAGGTTTTGGATTGTCAAAGTCGACTCAAGAATGCATAGAAGAGAAGTCTTGCTACGTTGGAAGAGGTTAAGCACCACTTGGCTTCTTTGTTACTTTGTCTTAAAGAGAAAAACTTATGCCCTAGACGTCTTGAGAGTGAATGCATAGTTTGGAACCTTCAGGTAAGGCCATCCTTGACTCGATTTGGAAGTGGAACTCGCTATAGAGTCTCTTTCCTTCCTCTAATGTGTGAGAATCACTCACCAAATTTAGGGTTGTTGTGGCATGTCTTTGGTTGTACAACCAGCTCCTAGATATTTCATGGAACTGCCCTCTAAAGTTGCATGCTTGACCCCGTAGCCCAAACAAGATAAGGCACTAGTCTTTCCTTTCAACCTCCACCAAAAAATGTAAGAAAAAATCCAAGTTTATTTCTGTTTTCTAAGCTCCTTTGCTCCCTCTTTATCTACAACAATTTGAGCTTAGTTAACCATAGGGATTCCCCCTTTGGCTAGAGTTCATCTAGTCTAAAGAGAGAAAGGTAAGGCTACTAAGGCAACAATGGATAGCTTGTCTAATTTTCCCTTGGTATCTCACAACTTGTTTTTAGGGACTTTTACACGAAGTGAGAGCCTAGGAGGTAACAGTGTGATTCTAGGCTATATCTTTTGCACTTAGCCAATAGTGTATTTAGGCTATTCAACGGTTTTACTTCATCATTTACATTAGTTATTCAATGTACATTGTCATTCCAACATAATGTTCAAATATCACTTAGGAACTTTATTTTTTCAAGTTATGTTTTCATTCATATAAAAGACATTGAGTTCTCTTATTAATTACTTTTGGAAGTTTGAACTTTTGGGAAAGGAAGGAAAGAGAGATATCTCCATATGGCACTATTCTTTGTGGATGGTGTGTTTGGAGCCCATAATTTGTTGGATCTGCTTCTACATGATTCAGACTGATATTTGTTCATCTTCTGAAGCTGAACTATTGTTTGATACTAATGTTACATTATTCCTTGAAGTATTTTCATGAATCTTGCCTTGGCATTTGAGAAATTGAGTTTTTTAAACTTAAAAGATTGAAGCAAGGAGGAATCTGATTTTTTGTTGCAGCCGCCACTTCTATTATCATATTCAAAGGTATTTAGAAGAAGCAATGCAAAGGGAGCAAGTCTCAAGAAGACGCCCTAGCAGATTTCTCAGTTTTTCTATACATCCACCCTTTGCATGTTAGCAGATCTGATAGATTAGGGGAGAAGAAGAAAACCCATAGCTTCATAATCAGGTTTGGTGCATTCTTCAAGAAGCTATGAGTTATTCTCAGTTTGCTTCTGTGCCCCTTTCACAATTCAAATTTTGAATGCTTGATAAATCAATCATTGTGTGTTAAAAATTTTGAATTTTTCCTTTACAAGAAAGCCCAGAACATATGTAATGTGTAACTTGGTTCAGTTGATTCCTATCACGCTACTTCTGAATTTGACACTCCAAAACTAGGTTTTTCCTTCAATGTTTCTCAAGCCAAATACATATCAACTAGGTTAACATCATCAACACTCTCTAAAAATAAATCAGTCCTAACTTTCTCAGACATAGGGGCTTTGAACCCTAGACCAACAACAACAGCATCAATCATAGATTGCCAAAAGGGCTTCTAGCGCAATGGAAAGGAGTGTTGAAATAATACCAAAACTTGGCAATGGCCTTCCTTTCTTGGATATGGGCATTCTTTCAAGCTAGATTGTGAATTGTGTTGTGTGCAAGGAGTAAAAATGTCTTTATATTACCACCCCTACAGATAAGATTTGTAGGAATAGGAGGCAGCGGCAACATTTCACTTTGACTTTGAGGCTGGTTCGAAAACTTGGGCTTAGTAGTGTAGATTCTACATAGGTGGAAAGCTAGGGGGTATTAAAAGAAATTTGGCCAGCTCCTATTCCATGTTGCATTTACTCTTGCTTTCTTGCTTTTAACCTCGTTAGGGGTTTCTATGACCACGTTTGTCTAGTGTTTAAAATCTTCAAAAACCTTGAGGCAAGGATTAATGTCATCATAGGAATTATACAATGTGGTATATAAACCTATGTATGCCACCACTAAAAGGTAGGTTGAAAATTTTACATCTCANTTTCATTCATATAAAAGACATTGAGTTCTCTTATTAATTACTTTTGGAAGTTTGAACTTTTGGGAAAGGAAGGAAAGAGAGATATCTCCATATGGCACTCTTCTTTGTGGATGGTGTGTTTGGAGCCCATAATTTGTTGGATCTGCTATGGCGCTCTTCTTTGTGGATGGTGTGTTTGGAGCCCATAATTTTATTGGATCTGCTTCTACATGATTCAGACTGATATTTGTTCATCTTCTGAAGCTGAACTATTGTTTGATACTAATGTTACATTATTCCTTGAAGTATTTTCATGAATATTGCCTTGGCATTTGAGAAATTGAGTTTTTTAAACTTAAAAGATTGAAACAAGGAGGAATCTGATTTTTTGTTGCAGCCGCCACTTCTATTATCATATTCAAAGGTATTTAGAAGGAGCAAAGCAAAGGGAGCAAGTCTCAAGAAGACGCCCTAGCAGATTTCTCAATTTTTCTATACATCCACCCTTTGCATGTTAGCAGATCTGATAGATTAGGGGAGAAGAAGAAAACCCACAGCTTCATAATCAGGTTTGGTGCATTCTCCAAGAAGCTATGAGTTATTCTCAGTTTGCTTCTGTGCCCCTTTCACAATTCAAATTTTGAATGCTTGATAAATCAATCATTGTGTGTTAAAAATTTTGAATTTTTCCTTTACAAGAAAGCCCAGAACATATGTAATGTGTAACTTGGTTCAGTTGATTCCTATCACGCTACTTCTGAATTTGACACTCCAAAACTAGGTTTTTCCTTCAATGTTTCTCAAGCCAAATACATATCAACTAGGTTAACATCATCAACACTCTCTAAAAATAAATCAGTCCTAACTTTCTCAGACATAGGGGCTTTGAACCCTAGACCAACAACAACAGCATCAATCATAGATTGCCAAAAGGGCTTCTAGCGCAATGGAAAGGAGTGTTGAAATAATACCAAAACTTGGCAATGGCCTTCCTTTCTTGGATATGGGCATTCTTTCAAGCTAGATTGTGAATTGTGTTGTGTGCAAGGAGTAAAAATGTCTTTATATTACCACCCCTACAGATAAGATTTGTAGGAATAGGAGGCAGCGGCAACATTTCACTTTGACTTTGAGGCTGGTTCGAAAACTTGGGCTTAGTAGTGTAGATTCTACATAGGTGGAAAGCTAGGGGGTATTAAAAGAAATTTGGCCAGCTCCTATTCCATGTTGCATTTACTCTTGCTTTCTTGCTTTTAACCTCGTTAGGGGTTTCTATGACCACGTTTGTCTAGTGTTTAAAATCTTCAAAAACCTTGAGGCAAGGATTAATGTCATCATAGGAATTATACAATGTGGTATATAAACCTATGTATGCCACCACTAAAAGGTAGGTTGAAAATTTTACATCTCAGCTTTTAGCTGATCATGGAAACTTTTCACAAAAAATCCATGCAAAATCCTTCTCCCTTGGCGTTTTCACTGTTTTGAATTAAGGCTATGCCACATTATTGTTTAGGACCGTTTGCAAAGTCTATGGGAAGGAGGTTTTGGCATTGTTTATGATTTCTGATTTCTGGTTTTCTCTGCTTTATGGCTGTTATGACACAGCCCTAAAATTCCTGAAAAAAACAATACCAAGCAAAAAACTTTATATAAACAGTTTTAAAAGAAAAACCATAAAGACAGTGAAAAGGGCCTACAAACGTACATATAAACCCTACCAGCAGAGAAGAGATGTAAAAATGAGCATGTAGAGGTGCTTCTTGGGCTCGAACAGATGTTGTAACAATTGCAGATATGAAACCATAGTTGCTTGTTGCACTGTGAAACAATAAACCTTTGCAATATGTCATTGTTATGATGACCATCCTTGTCTCGGACAGTTTGTGGCTTGCAGTCTTTGTGGTAGAGAAAATGCACATAGTGGAGAGAATGAGCAAATTTGGTACCTTTTGGGGTTCATATAGACAATCTTTCTAGTTCGACTTTGTTGATGAAAAACACTTTTCAGAGATGATCCAATCCATACTCGCAATTCGGCAAGTATGGATCACAAGCCCTGTTTCACTAATGTTAATCCCCCATGCCTAGGGGTAGCTAGAGGAGATCATGTCTCATGGCCCGCAATGGAGACAATGATCCTGACCATGATGATGATCAGCATGTCCATAGATGGCAAGCCCAACAGCCCCCCTCAGATTGCCTCTTACAGATCAACCAAGCTCATCACATCCAAACAACTCATGGGAGATGGTAAGCCATCATCACCATGAGGTATGTTAGTCCTTTCATGCGAAGTGTTGTGCTTAATTTACTGGGCATGTTGATGAGGATCATTGGTCGAANCCTTATTACAGGACTTTGGCACATGTGATGTAGAGAAATGAGTCATCTAGTGACTTTCCACCTTCCGACATGAGCTCTCACATCTTCAGAACCTTGGACATTGGACAGATGGGCTTGGTTTGAGTAGATTTGGTCATGATGGCACAAAGATGGGATGAAAGCCCACATGCTAGGTAGAGTACCCCAGGGCTTATTATTCACTAGATCGAGGATGTTGCAGCAGCAGACAACCAGATACCACCTAGAGACGAGATGTAGCCTCCTTTACCCTAGACCCTTTGACGTTGGCCTCCATTTGATGATGACACCATCTTCTAGGGTTTCATGGTGTTAGGGTTTGAAGGACACTTGGGATACCAATGATGATTTGGCATGACCATGGGTGACGAGACACACCATTGCCATTTCTCAACCTTGGGATGATGTCACATGGCCTTGGGAGGCCCTCCCCTAGCCTTGGGAGGCTTGATGTCACCATGTCACCACAAGTGTGGGCCTTATGATATTTTTTTGCATTTAATCATTTTGTAAAGGTTAAATGAGGGGTCGACCCCACTTCTAATTAAACATTGACATGTTATGTGGACAATGCGCTATGACTAGGCTCATATACAAAGGATAGCGCTCATTGTCATTTGGATCATTACAATTCATCACACATTGTGGGATAACACTTTAAATAAGTTTGTTATTCCAACCTTCTTAGTCTTTTTATCTCATGCACTATGTTTGAAGGAGGATCTTTTGTGGATGGTTTGGTCATTTGGATGGATTTTGCAATTAAGGTTTGATGCTCTTAATTCTTGGGATGAAGTAATTTTCCGCCATTTTATCTTGTCTTGTTAATGTTAATGGTTAAATTTCTATCTTGTTGCAAGTATCATTGCTTGGTTGAAACCGTAAGAGGAAGACATAAGTGCTTCTCTTCCTCACAAGTTTTATTTGTCCAAGTTTGTGAAACATCCTTGGTAGGGTTAAAAGCCTAAGGCCCAAAAGTGCTTGCACTTTAGGGTTTTAACCTATGTTGCATTGGTTTTTGGTACAAGGGAATGACGGGGACGGGTCCCCGGGACGGCTAGAGCGCACCCCCAAATTTTTCAGGGGACGACGGGTTGAGGACAACAATAATATATATATGTGTGTGTGTGTGCATGTGTGTATGTATTAAAAAAATATTAAAATTTTAAAATTCACCATAACATTTGTAGTTGCTTCAAGCTTGTAAGCATAACAAACTATACTATTTAATATTATGCGCATCCCTTACACTTGCCAATTCTGAAAAAGATTGAGCAATTTAGAAAAGGGTCGAGTGACATTTCATTATTGGCTACTAGACAAGAGCAAAATGCAGTTTAGCTTTAGGAAAATTAAGTGAGAACTATCTCTATAGCAGTTTTTCTTCCTCATATTTCTTGTTAATGATGATTATGTTAAAACATAAAAAGCATTCCCTTCTCAATAGGTTTTGCAGATTTTTATGGCTAAATTGAAAACCACTATAAAACACTTTGGTTCTGTAAAGAGATTAGATTCATATTTCAAATAAAGGAGGTGATTGAATATGAATTTATTCAAACATTTAGTACCCAATCGAAGTCACTACTATCTGATTGTTTTCACAATGCTTGAGGTTGGGATGGTGGAAGCACTAGACTTGAATGACTCTTGGAAACCCATGTACAATATGTACAAGCAAAGACGACCAGAAAAATGAGAAGAACAATAGCAGTAACCACAAGGATCAGCCCTTTGAAATGTTGTATTTCCTGTTTTTTTGACACGGAAGCTTTGCTTGTTGTAACGTTGTTGCTGAAAATACAATATTTAAATCACCAAAAACCCAAATCAAAACCTATCATACAAAACCCATGTTTTGAGTTGCAACTTTTACAATAGATTTAGATTCAATGCAATACAAAAATAATGGAAGGGAAAAATGATCTTATTTTTCAGTTATCAATTTCCATGATTGTCAAGACTAAAGATATATGTCCGGAATATCCCCGAAATCTGCCCAAAAAATCCCTAAAATCTGCCGAGAACATCCCCAAAATCTGTCCGGAATGTCCCTTAAATCTGTCTGAAACATTTTGGGGACGGTCAGCAACTCCCTAAGTCCACAATGGAGTCCCCAACGACTTGAGTAAGTTTCCTAAGGGTCCCCAAGTCCCCCGAATGCAGGAATGGTGGGTACGCAAGTTTTTTTGGGGGGGATGGGTCCCCGTGCACCATAGGTTTTAACACTAGACATTTGATCCTTGACCTAAGTGAAGCTAGAAGAAGGGAAAAACGGCACATAGGGCCCAAACTTTCTTGCACCCTAAGTACCTTCTTCCTTAAAGTCTAAAGCCCAAGGCCCAAATGTGTTTGCACCTTAGGTTTTAGACTTACCTCTTTTGTTTCACCTAGATCAATCTTCAAGTTTAATGCATTTGAGACTACATAGGCCCTAGTAGACAACGACATTGATCTAGGAGTGTTATTGTGGCTAAAGTAGTTGTTAAAATCAATATTCATTATCTCTCAAACGTGTTACTAACATCTCTAACCTTAAACCTAGCAAACTTCAAGTATTTCTTGCTGTTGTTATAAAAGTTTCCTACAGCCACTGAAAACTACATTAAATTGCTTTATACACCTATTTATAAGTGGCCTAACTTGTTCATAAATTACATCTAGCAATTGGATAATTTTATGCTTGATGAATGCTTACTTTTCATGCTAAATTGCTACATTTATGAGCACTTATTCTTGTTGTTGTTGCAAAATAGTTATTGTTGTTATAAGACTAGGTTTACTGCTGTAATTTGCAACAGCCATAGCAATTTTCACTTGTCTAGTGTCTAAAGGGCTATTTTTGCACTCTATAACTTGATAATTGTCTATATATGCTGCAAGTTGTGTTTTGTCTCGTACAGGTACAACAATTATCTCATTATCCTTTATCCCTATCCTAGACCTAGACTTGACTAACAGGTGACCAAGACAGGGTGCGGTAGGCTTGGCTAATTCTTGCTACTTGATACCTTGAAGTCACCAACGAAGCCTCCCTTGTGGTGGACCTCTTCCATTACTAAAACGAGGGAAGATTCTACTTAGGTGACAATGATAGTTTCTTCCATAGTTACACAAGATTTGGGGATCTTGTAGAGGACTTTGCACAAGTACAAATCATGTGATAACATTTTGGCGTCATTTCTTGGGAGAATTGAGTCATTCTCCTCACAACATCTCTTTGGTAAACTTATCCAGAAGCCCTTTATCTAAAAGTTTACCTGCCGACTCCACTGAGGGTAGATCCCTCACTTTCCTTTGATGATCCAAGGGAGATCATCTGGCAACTCCACTGATATGTTTTGAGGTGTCATCCTTTTCACAATTTTTGTAAGATTGCATTTTCTCAAGTAATGGAATTATGGCACCATGGCCACTTCACTAAATGTTTCCCTCTCTGGATATTGAGGATGTTCCAGGATACCCAAATCATTTTTCTCCAGGTTGGGGGAATAATTGTCCGAAATTTGATGGAGACTTGTCCTTGGCTATTAGTCATGTTGTGAATTTCTTGAAGTATGCTTCAAAGATAGATGTGACACATCAAGATGTGTTGATAAGATTGTTTTTCTATCTCTGGAAGCAAGACAAAAGGATTGGGTTAAGCATACTCTTAGTCCAAAGAGTATATCTTCTCTTACAATCTTCACTAAGGAATTCCTCAAAAGATGGGCCTGAGAACACAAAGATATGAAGACATTCTCCATGATTTCACAGTGACCCTCCAAAGGGAAGTGTTATTTTCTGACCCTGTTGAGAAAGGTGAAGAATCCATTAACAAACAAGAAGTTGAAGAGAATATTCATGAAGAGGGTTACCAACCCCTTGAAGAGGAGCAAGAATCACCTCATGATTCCATTAAAGAAAATGGAGATTTGATTAAAGAACGAGAGCCTGAAGGAGTGAATCATGAGGAAGATCACCAAATAGAACATGAGTTGCACGAGCTGATATGAGAGATAAATAAATCCATTTGATCATTGACCAGCGAGTTATTATAACTAACTCGAGGGTCGTACATTCACGAATTGAATTTTTTATCCATGGAATGCTTAGGCTCTATCTATTCATATTCGGGCTCCTATGAGAGATGGTTTTTTTTTCTACAGATGATAAAAACCGTTACTTGGGACGGTGCATATGTAGAAAGCCTTTTCTTTTGTCCTTACCCGTAGTAGTTATTAACTAAGTTATTCTATGGTACAAATAGCCATGTTGAAGAAAACCACGTTGATGAAACACATTATCTTGAAAACCTAATCCATGAAGAGGCCTCTCATGAAGACGAAGTGTCAGTATTTGCTCCTCCATTTGATGAAGTCATCCAAGCTTCCATTCCTCCTGCGCATGAAGACAACAACGTGGTGAGTTATACTCCTTTCCAAGTTTTTGATATTGCTTCATTTCATGATTCGAAAAGTGAAGTGGTGTTAGAGGAACCCTTGGATGCATTAGACCCTTCATGCTATAATAAAGGTGATGATGTGATCGACAATATTGATGACTTTATACATGTTGGGAGACGTAAATGGGATGTTATTTGTTCTTAATGGAGATCCTATTTATGACATTGAAGGTCGTTTTCAAATGTTGCCTTTAGAACAACTATGTATGATTGCTAATTATTTAGATGTGTGGCAACGTGAAGATGACATGATTACATATTTATTCCAACCACCCAGACATGACTTATTACAACACTCTCATGATGATTTTTGGTCATATCCTGGAGGGTTTGATACATATTATTTTGAGCACTTGGTTTATTCTACGAAGAATATTTTCAACCACCAATATGCTCTAACTTTGATGAAGATGAGGCCATGATTCACTCGGAGCTGTATTTTTGTGATGAGAGTTTCCATCCTTTTTCCTTTTTCATCTTGCTACTCCACTAAAGATACAGCTGGGATTTCTCGGCCTAATTGTGATGTACCTATGGCGCAAATTGTTTTTCAACCTATGGTTTGTTGCAGGGGTTTTTAGTTTCACACACAGGACCAACAAGCTTTGGGTTGGGAGTAAAATTTTTTCTCTAGGCCTGGTTTGATCCCTTACCTTATGCTCTCTTCTTCCATGGGAAACCTTGAGTTTTCCTTAGGTTCCTTCTCATCCCTTCTCGATCTTCGAGTGATGGCTTGGTAGCTGAGGATGAGGATCTTCCTTTGTCTAATTCTTTCGACCTTGTACTGGGATCGATGGGGCAAGGTTGTGGTGATACCTCCTTGCATGACTTTGTCCCTCCCTCCCACCTCCATGAGTTGGATTTTATGATTAATTATGGTAAAGTGTCTGCTCCAACTCATGATCTTTTGGTGCTTGATTTATCCTTGTTTTCATTTATTATTAAGCACAAGGGTAGATATTTTGATACAATGTTGGGATGGTTTCACTGGTTATATGATTATACCTAGCATGTTAGTGCAGTATAGATTAGTTTAGGTTAG
>JZKD02S1023621.1:181120-199016 GCA_000966675.3 Picea glauca | reverse complement strand
GACTGATTCTCGAAGATGTCCATTATGATGGCCTGCAAGAAGAATATCATAGCAGAAGCCACTGCTAAACTCTTCTTTGAACGAGTGTGGGTACACTTTGGGATCCCACAGTCTAACATCTTAGATCGGGATAGCAGGTTCCTCAGTACATTTTGGTCCAGCCTCTGGTTGATGCTGGACACCAAGCTCACCAAGTCCACAACTTTCCATCCGCAAACTGATGGCCAGACAGAGGTCGTCAACCGGATGATTGTACACATTCTGCGCATGTACAACTCAAAGCATCCACACACATGGGATGAGAGCCTCCCCTATGTACAACACAGCTACAACCGGGCTTTCCATAGCTCAACCAGCCACAACCCCTTTCAAGTGGGCTTGGGATTCCAGCCACTATGTCCCATTGACATAGCCATGCCATTTGCGGCTACTCGGGCAGATTCAACCCATGTCTAGTCTGAGGCTGACAAGGCAAACAACTTCATTGAGCGCATTCAACACATACGCCAACAATTTCATGACATCTTAGACAAAGCCAATGCTAAGTACAAGCAACGACATGATCAACATCGAGTGCCACACAACTTCCAGGTGGGCAACAAAGTGTGGCTACATTTGCAAAAGGAGTGCCTCGCTGGACCCTACTGCAAGATTCACCCACTCCGATATGGGCCATACACCATCACCAAGGTTGTAGAGGACAATGCCTTTGAGCTCGGTATTCCACCATTCCTTGGTCTGCACCCAGTGTTCAATGTGGACCGCCTTCGGCCCTACTTTCCACCTCTTCTAGACACATCTGACATGGCAGAACAACTCACACCAACAAAGTTAAACCCATATTGCATGGAACAAGCCACAACTGATCGAATTATGGACACACAGATCAAGAACACCCACCAACAGAGGATCCAACTATATCGAGTTGTCAAAGCAGGCCAACTCCTTTAGCAGGGCAAGTGGCTCACCAGGGACCAAGTTCAGCAGAAGTTTCCTCATCTCATGGAGGAACTCAACGCAATGGGGACCATTGCTTCCTAAGGGGGGAGGACTGATCCAGGTGGATATTGGTGGCCACCCGCCTATTCCACTTGGACCCACACCATTGTTTCTTTCAGTTTTTAAGTTTCCTTGATTGTAGCACAATTTACTATTTTTAGCAGTTCTTCGGGTCCTGAACTTCTGGAGTTGTTTTGAGGCCCTAAACGACGTTTTTTGGGCATGAATGCTCTGGCGAATATGAGTCCATTCCAGACACAATATTCGTTGTCAGCAGTGTAGTCCTCGGATAGATCTTTCTAACGATGTATCATGTGCGTCAAACAGAGATAGTATGCCAAAGTTACGACCTCAAGAAATTGATGTACCAATTTACCCCAACGGGGCCCAGATTCTGGTGTTTCATCTCCTAGGGTTAGGTTTTTGGATGTTTAGGGTTTTCCATTGTTTCTCAATAATATATAGGCCTTCGAGCCTCATTGTAACAGGGAGTTCAGAGGCCAGTAACCGCCACATCTCTTCTCGGAGATAAGCTACCAACGCCCTAGCTAGTTTATTTCCATTCTATCTATAAGCATTTTTCAGTCATTTGTTATTAATGAAATGAAGTCTTATTTCCGCTGCATCTCTGTGTTTATGTGTATTTCTATATTTCATTGTGTTCCTACATAAATCTGGATCATTGCCTCCCCCAGGTTTTACAGGGCAAAACCCCAAAACTTCTGGATACACAGCAGATAGAAGCCAAAGGCTCAAAGGACTCGGGCCTCGACAAGGAGGAAACCCAGGAAAAGACAAGGGAAGCCGGGACCTCAGAACAAGAAGCCGAGATCCCCAACCCAGAGGAAGGAAACCCAGAGATGGTTACACCGGGGAAGTAGGTCCAAAGTCAAGTAGAGATATCCTCACAAAAGGTAGGTGATACACCATCACCCACATCAAGCGAGGCAACCACGAACGCTACCCCGAAACAATCATCCAAGGAAATTGGCAGTCCCATTGCTTCTATCACACCCTTACAGTTCACAAAGGGGAACCTCGATGCGGGATGGATTTTCAGTGAAGAACTAACGCCCATTTCTGTAGAAAAGTTACCTCCTAATGAATTTTTCTTCGATAAGAAAAGGAAGGCCGTTGTGAAACAAGAATTATATCAAAAAGCAGGCATAGTAGCAAAAAAATTCAAAACCTTGACCGATGGAGAGGTCGTGGAAAAGGAATAATTCACCACTGAGATAGTAGGAACATTGGGAGCTTATGCTATAGCCAACCAATGTTCAGTTGGAGCTTTGAGAGAACAGTTGAAACGAAAGAACCTCTTGATCGGTAAGTTGGAGGCTAGGGTAGCTACGACGGAGGCGAATGCCAGGGATCAGGGGAATGAAGGTCTCGAGCAAGCCAAAGCAACGGATCAAAAGGAGATCGAATAGCTCAGATCCGATCTTGAGCAAATGCATCAGTCGACCCAAATAAACCAAGCACAGGTAAGTCAACAAGAAGAATTGATAAAACAGCTACAGTCAAAATTAAATTATGTCGAGAAACTGGTTATAGACATACAGATATTCCAATCCCAAGCCACCAAAATCCGAAAGAAGGTATTAGTAGCTCAACAGGATTTGCTTGCTAAAGTGGAAACCATTCAAAATCACTTTCAAACAATAGATCAAGCACTAAAGGATATCTCTTTGAGAGAAAGAGAAGTTGGGGCATCTCGGGTCGCTTTCCAAGATGTTGTTATAGCAACAGCTAAAGGAGAGATGGTCAGTAATTCCATATTATCCATCCCAAAGAAAATCAGAGGGAATATCTTACTGAAGGCATGGGAGCATAATATATCAGAGAGCAGAGAACGAGCTAAAGAAATGAAAAATTCTTGTGAAGAAACATTCAACTTGATAAACAAAAATTTGTTAGACCTTGACAAGGAAGGCAGTGCTGGGACATTGGGCAAAATTGATATAGACAAACACCTGCTAGATATCAAGGAAAATGTGGAGAAAGAACAAGCTGAAATATCTCAGAGCAATCAAGTCGATATGGTCCAAGTGGACAAATGGTTAATAAAGCCAAGTTTACAATTATGGTCTATCATCACGGAAGCTCGACAAGTAGGAAAAATATTGCCACAGCTGGCAAAGAATTGTTACACCTTTGAGGAAAACAACCAAGCAGAGCCTTCCAAGTTGATAACCCAATTGATTGAAAGGTGTGTCAATTGCATTGAGTAGGGGAAAGGGAAGGCTTTTGGTGTTAAATAATGACATATGTTTATTCCATTCTATTTTTGGATACAGAGGAACGAAGAAAGGAAGGCACTCTGCCCGTATGGAGGAAGACGAAGGACAAGGAAATGAAACGCTTCAATTTTTCATTTGTAACCGAAAACTTCTAGAATGATTGGAATTCGAAGTGTTTTTGAGCTTGTATAAATATACATTTTGAAAATGGAACAAGGGCTTTTTTCTTTTTGTCCGATTGTAATAGATACATTTTTTTGGTTGCCAGAATTAATACAAAGCAAATTCAAAGACTCCAGATTCCGTGAAGACTGAGTTATGTGTTTTTCTCTGTTATTTCATATCCATTTTCATTTCTCATATGTATCTTTTATGAATGATTAACTACAATTTAGTACAACCTCTACTGTGGTTATCAACTGTTAAATCATCTAATCATTTACAACTTTTCCTCTGTATTGGCTATCAGCAGATACAAGACCTGTAATTTTTTTAGATTTTTATATTTTATGCTTTGTCAAAGTTTTTCTTGCCTATTTTCTTCTTCTGTGAGATTCTCCCTTGATTGGAGCCTCACATTGTTGACAGCTTAATGTTTTCTTACGTTATCATGCATGACTTTTCAAAGTTAACTCAGTTACGGGAAAAGGCCTTTGGATTTGTTATACTATTAATCCGGATCTGAGAAATCTTTCTTATATGATCTAAAGTCGAAACAACATTTTAAACATCAAACCCCTTTAAATTCTTGTTCCTTCATGACTGTGTCCGTCATAAGACATTCAACCCAGCCTATCAGATCATAAATCTCTTTGATACCATACTTAGGACTTCCATCACCCGGGTAGAACTCGAACGTTCATGGGCAGCCATTGAACATGATATAAGCATCCAGGAACATTTGGAAGCTAGACAAAGACAACTCAGAAATCAACCATAGCTTCTCTTCCTGAAGTTTATTCTTTCCCTTTTTATCACTCACTCACTTTGGGATGCCTAGACTCTATACTTTATAGCCTTAAGTACAAACTCTGGAACAACAGTTAAAATAGATTGATGTTTTCTTTTATAAAAGAGAAATTATACTTCCAAAATAAACTTATCTTTGTAAAAAAAACATTAAAATTGAAAGATTTAACTTAAAAACACCATTATCCATATTTAAAGCCCCTACTTCAAAGTTTGCCACCTCCTAGATTGATCACCACATAAAAATTATGCATAACAAGATTGAACTCATATCTCATGAAAACATAGAATGCAAAAGTTGCACATTTTGTGGTTAAATCACTCATCCATATATCCCAACAATATTCATCCATTTATCCCAACAATATTCTTCTCATCCAAGAAAAGGCAAACACTTGAGTAAAGTCGATATAATAGACTATAATATAATAGCGCCTGAAGAGGGTCATCGTTTGTTTGTTGAATTGCCTCTTTCAAATGCTTGATGACCAAGCAATAGGAAAAAGAATGACACCACACAACAAATATCTCAATAAAAATAAACCCGTTGTTTCCATTCAAACAATTCCTTTCCAAACAACCTCAACGTGCCATGCCAATCATGGCTGCAACAATATTGGCAATAACTTGTAGAGGGATGACAAGCATCAACACCCTCTTGTCCTTTTCTTGAAGATAGGGCCTTAATAAGGAACACTCATGCCAATCAAGAAAAATTAGGGTAAAAACCATAAAACCTTTGAAAATGAAAATATAAAAGCAACGACTTTACCATGGGCTGTGCCTATTCTTTTGATAAAAGCCATGTTCTCTACTTCACATATCAAAATCAAAGCCTTTAAGCATACTAATGCAAATATTAAAAGGGCTAATGTCTTATTTTTGTTCTTTTGTATCACTTCAAATGTGAAGAGTGCTATAATAAGATTATTATCAACAATATATTTAATTTTCTATGGTTCTCATTGTTGTAAAACATGGAGCCATGCATTACTTGTGGTAACCAAAAAAACTCATATTAATGGGTTTAATTCCTTCTTAATAGTGAGCTTATAGGCGACCTCTCTTACATGCATCTCTAACTGGCCTCTTCTGTGAAGCCAAATTCATGAAGAAGGCCTCTTTCTATGAAGCCAAATTAATAAAAAAGGATTATATAGGGTGGGAATCTAAGTGGGATGTGAGAGTACGAAATTTCTACGAGAGAAGAGAGGATGATTCATCCTGATAATAGCATAATCTGGAACGTTTGCAACTACTCCATTGAGAAAATAGACGTTTGCAACTACTCCATTGAGAAAATAGCTTTGTAAGAAACCCGTGCATCTCATCCTTGAATGAATCTTTGGATCATAAACCTCCTCAGTGAGCACACACTAATCATAAAGCAACCAGTGATCTAATACTCTTTTCAAACAGTTGACCTGCAACCAAATAGAATCAATTTCACTTAACGCCTTCCAAAGTTGGATCAATTTCAACAGCGCATTGGCAACCTCAGGGCCAGAGCCGTGCCTTCTCAATGACAGTGGAATGCACTCATTTAGAATATGTACTCATTTACATAGAAATTAAATGGAGTATAGATTTCGGAGATTTTACATAAAATTTAATTTAATATTTAAAAATGAATCTATGAACCGTCCTAAGGAAGTTTTACAAAATTTAGCTCAACAAAATGATATGGTTATTTTGGGACTAAGCTGCTAATTGTATATCTGGTTATTCTCTGTTTGCAACCTTGGTATGTAAATTCGGGACTCGTAGTTTTAAGTCTGTTTCTGCCTAGATGTTTAAAAAGAGACTCCTTCACCATCTTTATATAGTCGCAATCTGACTTGCTTTGGCTCATACCAAGTCTGGCAGCTAAATCGGCAACATAGCTATGTGCAAAGATGATAACAGAACGCGATGGCAACATAGTTATTTGCAGCAATGCAGTGTATTACAATCTTTGTGTTCTATATTTTCTGTGAACGCAATTCCAATTCTTAAACATCGTCCAATAACCTCTCTGTCGGTGTTTCATTTATTCGATGTGATAATTTAATCACCAATGAAATTGCAAGTTGATTGGACATCACTATCATATTGCTTTGTTTACCTCTCTTTAATGCCGTCGTTATCAAATTTCATGTCACTGGTTTAAAGAATCCATGTTAACAACGAATTATCATGTGGATGGTTTTAAGAAGCATCATGTTTATCTAAACTTAAACTTTTAAGAAATTAATAAAGTAAAATAAAATAAACTAATCTCTTTGCAATAGATAAAAAAAAAAACATCTCTATTTACAACCAAAAGATAAATACACCTATAAGATAAAATAGAAAAAACAACCTCACTATAAAGTTTTAATAATAAACGTTTATCTATCCGAAGTTCCCAGGTACATGAATATATAGAAAAGTAAAAACACTGTGACATCATAAAGTATATATAGAAAAGTAAAAATACTGCGACATCATAAAGTAATTAATCAAATTAAGGGATAACGGATAGGGCACGTATTGCTTTATTTGCAATTGTTTGTCAAACAACTGCTTTATGTCAGTGATTTTGAGTGGTTTTTCGATTTTGAAGTCATTCAAATAATTAATACAAATCTTGCCCGTTATTTGCCAGTCTTTATAAAACTCAACCGTTGGGTGAGTGATTGTGAGAATCTGTATTACACGTAAGAATGATCTGATGCATATCATTATTTATTATATGAGGATTTGGAGGGGTATTTTTACGGCGAACAATAAACGCCCTGTACTTGGCCTGCCCTGCCCTCCATTTTTTACATGCATGTACATTGGATTGCATATAATCTACGCGAATATATAAAGGTAAATTTAAATGAATCACTTTATCATAAAAATTGAATGAACTTTCGACGTAAATCATATTGTAATTTCTATTTTTTCAATACATTAGGAGATCTCAAGAATTTCTAAATTACACTTTTGAATAATCAAAATTGCAATTTTGTTTTCATAGAATTACATAGGTTAAATGAGAAAAAACAATTAAAATAAAATAAAAACATTTAAACATAGAAAAAGTTTTAATATATAAACTATTAATGAAAAAAAAATTAATCACATTGTAATTTCTATTTTTTCCATACATTAGGAGATCTCAAGAATTTTTAAATTACACTTTTGAATAATCAAAATTGCAATTTTGTTTTCATAGAATTACATAGGTTAAATGAAAAAAAAACAATTAAAATAAAATAAAAATATTTAAACATAGAAAAAGTTTTAATATATATAAAAAAAAATTTAATTAATTTTGTTTCTATCAATATAACCTTTTGCAAAGTTTTGGAAAACTTGATGCAATTATGTTTGAAATTAGTTTGGTTTATGGAAAACTTTCATTTACAATTATTTATTATTATTGGTAATATTTTCAAAATTTAATTTTTTTCCATTTTTCTTAAATCATTTAATTTTAATATTTAATTAATTTAAATCAAATAATATAACTAATTTGACCTTCACTTCAAAATGACAATATTTTTAAAAAGAAAAAATTAAAAACCAAAAATTTTAAATTTTTTCAAACATATAAGTGATGATTGAATTGAATGTTTGTCCTATCCATTTAGTCTCTAGTTACTAGTCACAATTAGCTTTCATTTCAAATTGAAAGGGTCACATCAATACTTTTGTAAGAGTTGTGGGTTACTGAAAATTCCATAGCAAATTGTAGAGTGCTCTTATAATTCGTGCAAATATTAATGAAAGTTGACAATAGTGGTACAATATTGTACAAAGCTAGACATGAATGTTTTTAGAATCAATGCAAACATGAAGGAATGCCCATAGCTAAGTAGTCACATAGTATTATATGGAGTTGGATAGCAAGTCACTTGTTATTTCTAGTTAGAGAGCTCAGAGCTTGATATGTGCTATTAAATCTACTTGAAGTAAATTTGGAACTCACTAGACTTGTGGGTTCGTTGACTGAAAGTTTTTTATGCAAATTTGAGTAAGAAGAACACTTCTTAAGTAAGATGTATCACAGTTAGCTTAGTGCTTGAAAATATGAGACAAAGAAGGAGGACATATATGCATGTTCAGTGTCTTAAATTTCAAAGACTAATTTTTCAAATAGAACTTATTTTATGAATGAGCAAGACTTACTAGTGCTTTCTTTTCTTTCTCTTATATACTTTATTTTCCTTTTCGAATGGAAATAAGCCATGCTCCATCACCCCGCATGTAGATTCAAATGATAAAATATGCATTTGTCCTTAAATACACCAATATAGATACAATACATAGTAAACATATAGTTAGTGATTTGAAAAGACTAGAGAATTCATATCCTATATGTTGGGACAGGTGTGTCATACACCTTGCAATTATGTAGTAGAGTGAATATTTGCAGTGCTCTATTTGACTAGAGAATACTTGCAGTGCTATGGTTGAGCAGAGAATGCTTATAGTGTTGCAGTAGAGCAAAGAATTCCCCCAATGTTGTAATATAGCAAAGAATACTTGCAGTCAAGGAACAAAATTAGGTGGGTCCAAATTTTGATTGAGCAATTTTTTTGTGTTGTAGTGCTTTATTGTAATGTTCCCCGCTACTAAACTTGAAAATTTTAAATTATTTGATACCCATTTAAATTATATGCAAATAGCAATATAAAGATGTATTCGACTGGCATAAATATCTACAGTCATGAATGCAATTCCATTTAAATGTACATAACAACAAACTTATTTATGTGCAACATGATAAAATGTCCATGCATCTAACAACACTTTTAAAACATGAAAACAACAATTAACATTCACACAACATCATATAAATGCTTAAAAACTCAGAGTAAACACACAACAATTAAAACCCAAAATAAAAACAATGAGACATAGATAAATCACTTATCTTTTTAACCAAATGTGCAATTGGCTGCAGGGGAAGGACATTCCACCCAACCACAGATTTTTTTCTGTAGATCTCAGCAGCAAATCACCCCCGAGCTAGGGCTACGAATCCACAAGAAAGGGGTGTCTCTCCACTGTCTGCTCACAATCCAATTTTACCCACAACAAAATAGTTTTTTCTACAACTATCCCAATCCTCCAGCTCTCTTCCCTTCAACCTACACGGTCCAAGAAATGGGATCTCCTTCACTGTACATAGTCCCTCGGGCCTTCCCACTTCCATCCAGGGATCCAATACATCTTGGATAAGAATCTCTCTTGCCAGGGACTCCAAGGATGTGAGTTGTAAGAGGGAAACTCATGAAGCAATAGCTCACTGCTTCTAGGGAAAACTCTCACTCAAAAATTTCACTCTATAGGTCTAACAACTTCCTTCGTCATGCATTTGCATCTCCAAACAACTACCACACATGCCCACTATGGATACCTCCAAGATCCAGCATTTTGCACTCCCTTTCTGTCTCAAAAACCCGTTATAAAAAATCCTCTCTTTTCCCATACAAAATTATTTTTCTCCCATGCATGTTGATTCTCCCAATTCCCAAGGATGATTATACTCGTCCCCATGCTCTCATTAACTAAGTGAAGTGTATTTTCACACCCACCCTCTTACATGTGTTTAATGATTGGCTTTGGGGACACTCAAAAAGAAATTAAAAGGTTTATACACAATGATAATTTTAGGAAGTGGGTTGAAATTAATAGACATGGGTAATTCCCCCTTGGACCCCCTCTAAGACATTCTCTTAGACTCTCCCCTCTCTTATGGAAACTTATCCCCCATTACTCTGTATGTGTCCATTTGCATCCAACGATACATTTATTTTATTATTCTCGATATATAATGTTTACATATTACATAGTTGGGCATGTTATCGCACAAATTGTAGGTTGGGCAAAGCCCGACCCAATCTACAATATGGAGAGGACTTTGCGAATACCTACCCACTGTCACCTTAGATAGGTACTCCCCTCACTTTAGTGAGGAAGAAATCCTACACAAGGGGGAATCTCGAGTGACCCTAGGAGTAAATGAGATGGAAAGTGGAGTAATGGAAGGTGATGCCCCTATAGGTCAAGATAAGAAATGGAAGATGGCTTGGAAATGAGTCTTGGTGATGGTAAATGGTTGCCATAGACTTGAGTACCTACAGAAGAGAATTGTACATGCCCAAGACAAGAGAAAAGACAAATATACAAGCCCAATATTCAAATGGACAAGCAAGTGAAGCTTGTTGTCCTATGTAGCAGCAATAAACAATGATATAAATCAATGAGTAAATGGTAATAAAATATGCTAAATATGTCACTAAATGTCAAGTAAAGATGCAAGAGATTAAGCTAGCATTGACTAGTATAACTCAAGTAAGATAAAACAAGACTTCAGTGATAAAGTAAGACTATTAAGTAATGTTATTGAAGAGATATTATGATAGCCTTATGGTTGTAGCAAAATATTGCTACAACAACAAAATATACCCCAAGAAATCAACAAACAACTTGCCCAACAATTAGCCAATATCAAGTAGATTATCAATGACAACTTGCAAGCAAATTCTTATGGTAGATCAGTGAGTAAAGTAAGGGTTTAATAGTGTTTTGTTGCAACCCTAATGGTTGTAGCACAAATTTATTTCAACATCAAGAATTACTTGGCCAAAGATGATGCCCTAGAGGCTCAAAGAGGCTAATAACATATAGAATTGAGTCCACTTCAAACTATTTGAATATCTCGTAAAATCACACTTTCCAATGCAAGTAATTTATTTATCCAATGTAATTTTCAAATTAGTGCTTTGTATCTATTGGGTAAATGGATTCTTGGATGTGAGAGTTAGAACCACAATATCTCTAGGGGTGCAGGCCCTTCTACTCCCTAGAGCATGCAAAACTAACTAAGGTAAGGCTAGGAGGGTGTAAGCCCTTTTACTCCTCCTAGAAACCTTGTAAAAAATGGATTACAACTAGCAAATAAGATGAACCTTGGTGGAGGGTGTATGCCCTTATACTCCTCCAGGGGTTTAAGTCAAGAATATCAATGAAACTAGAAGAAAATACCAACAAAATGCAGAAATTTCCTTCCCAAATCCACAAAATAGCATGAACAAACCCTAGGTTACTAAGCAATATCCATCCAAAGAAAGAGATCAAGCCTCCAAGAGGTGGGCACCACCTTAGCTACACATGAATATACCAATAGAAACACCAAAAGATAGTTTCACAAGAGAGAGATAATCCAAATTGCCCAAGTAGGGTGCAAATTTCATTCAAGTAGTCTTCTCTTATGAGAGAGTTACGATAAAGATGAAAATAATTTGATCCTTATTTATACAAAACCTGTAAAAGTTTTTTTTCCACATAGAATTAGGGTAAACCACAAAGTAAGTAGGCTGACCTCCTTTACTTTGCCCCTTTACAAAATAAATTTAAATTTTCACATGAAGAAACCATAAAAACATGATGTCATATCCCTAAAGGGTGACGTTTTAGCACTTTAATGAAGTTGTTGGGGTTGTAGAGAAAGTGTTAGGCCTACAAAGGCCATGTGTCCTCAAACCAAGTGTCTCCTCCACAATGCAAGGGGTCCTCCCATCCAAAATTTACAAGTGTCCATCAACCACCACATGTCCTAGCCCCAAAATAAGACGTCAAGCCTAGAAAAGTGGCATAAGAGCTCCCATGCACGTCGTTGGGCTGGAAGAGGGCTAGGTGTCAATGTTCAAGGTGTCCTCTCTTGTCTCCAAAGGCAATGCCCATCATCCATATGGTCCCAAGGTGTGGGTCATGGCATCCAACCTGTGGGCTTCCCTCCCCAGTGAAGGCCCAAGTTGGGTTTGTTCCTCCAAAGCGTCCATCAACAAGGTCCTACAAAGACAAACAAGTTTTCTCTCTAAGGATCTCAAGTCAAAGCACCATGGAAAGTAAAACCAAATTTAATACAAGATCCACCTAAACATGTGCATCAAAACTATCTTATCAAATTAAACAAGTGCTCAAAGACCCTATGCAATTTGTCAAGTTTAGGTATGGGAGGGTTGACAAGGTGACCTATTGGGTAAATCATTCCTTGGGTCAAGGAGTGTTTCCTAAGTGGACCCTCTCTAAGTCATGTCAAGAAGATGAAGTGGATGGGGGGTAAGACTTTTGGGCATGGGGTTCATGACATACAAGGGTTCGTATTGTCTCATTTATGGTACTCCCAATGGGTAACATAAAACTTGGGGTGAAGTACCACAGTGTCACTTAGGGAAAGGTACACAGAGTGTTATATGGTAAAGAAAAGCTTGTAACACACTTGTGTGGATTCCTCAACAAGTGGGACATTTTTATCTATGTGTATTTGTTTTTGAAGGTCTTTAATCTTTTAGGAGAAATGTTTCATTGTTATCAAGACCTCTTTGGGCGAGCATCTGCAATGTTATAGTTTGACATTTATTTTTTGCCAGCTACATTCCCTCTGGGCCTTTGATCTAGATTATTTTCGGCACGAAATGAGAGCAGAGATATAATAAAGAAATGTACAGAGATATATCAGATATCCAATAATATAACATAAATATATCAGAGATGCAACCATAAACATAGAGATACAGTAAAACAAAGTTTCTATTAATGAGCGAAATGCACAAAACTGTAGAAATACAGAGTAAAAGACTTGCTAGAATTGTGGCAGCTTATCTCTGAGAAGAGATGTGATGGCTACTCACATTCGCAAGAAGATGATTACAAAGAGGCTCTAAAGGAATTTTTAACATAAAGAAAATCCAAAACCCTAACCTCGGAAGATGAAAAACCAACAGTTTTGTGGGCCCCGTTTTGGGTAGTTTGGTGTATCAACTTCTCGGGGGCATAACTTTGGCATACGATCTTCGTTTGGGGCGCACGATAGCTCGTTGGAAAGGTATCGTCGATGATATTCATTTTGGGAGATAAATTAGAGTCTTTCACTATCATTGAGGTGCTCGATCTCGAAAAAATTTCATTTAGGCCCTCAAAATGGCCCCGAAAGCTTAGGAACCGAAAAACTGCTAAAAATAGTAAGTTGTCATAAGACTATTTTGAGATAGTTGGAATAGGTGGGTGGCCATCGATATCCACCTAGATCAATCCTCCCTCCTTAGGAAGAAATGATCTCCATTGCGTTGAGTGCCAGGGGGAGAGGGAAAAGCATTTGTTGAATTTGCATCTTGATGAGTTGCTTGCCTTGCTAAAGAATTTGCACTTAGCTTGTGAAGGCTATCACGAACCTGTGGCTAGAAGGGTTGGACCTTTTTAACCAGTCTGGCTACATGAGATGATTGTGTGAAGAAGGAATCATTGCGCTTTGCTTCAATCTTGTTGACCTGCTTTTGTTGGACAGAAGGTGTGTTGGGCTCCATTTTTGTCATATTTTTCGCCATACAAATACACTCATAATTACACCTTCTCCCTGCATTTCATCCATAATATATCCCTAATTACACCATAAACCTCCATTATCTCATGTTATTCATCATATGTGGTTAATACATAATTTTCCATACTTTTAGTAATTAAAAGGATGATTATACAATAGTTTTGTTGATGATGGTTTAATCCTATGTTTCTATGTCCAAACAATATGTTCTCGCACTGGAAGTCATCCGATACCCACACTGGAGGTCATCTGGTACTCACACTCCAAGTCATCTGGTACTAGAAGGTTCTACAGTCAACCGGTACCTGCACAGTCATCTGGTACCCACACTCCATGTCATCCAATACTCAGCTCGTTCAGTACCAATTCTGCGCTCGTCCGGTACCAATGTTGTGCTCGTCCGGTACCAGCATCAACAATCGTCTGGTAC
This sequence comes from Picea glauca, assembly GCA_000966675.3. NCBI lineage: Eukaryota > Viridiplantae > Streptophyta > Pinopsida > Pinales > Pinaceae > Picea > Picea glauca. The sequence continues at coordinate 185,035 of JZKD02S1023621.1, read as the reverse complement.
TAGAAATAGTTTGAAAATTTGAAATGCTTCTAGAAGAAAATAGGGGACATGGATTTTGTCCAAAATGATGCTTACATGTGGATATGTGAGTCAGAATTCACCCCACTCACACACGTGGACCTCCAGCTCAGGGAGAATGATTCTGCAAAAAGTAGCAAAAATCTCAAACTGCGAACTTGCACCTCGATTTTCGTGCATATGGTATAAGATCTAGAATTTCTACGATATGTGTTTTTTCTAGAATGTGAAGAATTAAGTATAACGTGGGCAGGTTTTCAAAATGTGAATTAGGTTGGAATATATGGGTGGATCCCTAACTCGAATCTGCCCAAATTACAATAAAACCTAGATTTTTGGGATTTCTGCCTAAAAATGTAAAATTTGAAATATGAGGATTGGGATTCGATCTCATCCACTCCTCAATGATTTTTCGTGTATAAATAAGCCTCATAGGGCTATCAGAAAGGCTAATTATCATTATGGGAATTCTTTTGTAATGGATGTTAGGGTGTCATCATGACAATGCCAAGACTGTAAGAGACTTGTAATTTTTTGAGTTTGATGAAATGAAAGAGATGTTGTTCATGTGCATGGTTCCAAGCATTCGAGTGATCTGATTGTCTTCAAGCAACACTCACCCCTTGGGAAGGGCCCCTTAGCGTGGGTAAGTGTTGCTATATTATATTTGCTTGGTATATTAACATTGCATTGTGTGTTTATTTCATTACAAGTCAATTTTAGTTTTGTTATCATTTGAGTTAAAGTTTTGTTATTTTTTTATTTTATGTTATTCCATTAGATGGATGAACTTAGACTCATATCACATTTCTCAATTGAGTACATTATTACACTTCTTAAGCTTTGAGTTTAGTATGTACTCCTTCTATTACTTCTGTGTGCTTATATTTCTGCATATCCTTTCAATGCTCTGTTTCTGTGCTTAATTAATTGTGGACAATGTTCCCTCGCTTCCATGCTTCACTCCCATCTATTTAATCATTCAAACCACCCTTTGCATCTATCATTTTCCACCATTGATTTTCCATCCTACTCACACATCGAAACCTACTATTCAATTCACATATCCATTCACCTATTCTACGCTGTCCCAAACAATGTAAAATAGAGTTGTTCCATTTGTTATATATAACCTTTCTCTTCTATATTCACCTCATCTTTCCTCACGTGATTTTCTCCTTAGTTGTCAATTTGATTATACATTACAATCAGTTAATTACAAGAGCAGATCATTGCCATCTCTCCCTCATTTTATGTGTATTAGTTATTGAGTTTAAATGTTGCCTTCATATCTCAATTACATAGAAAACCACTTCATTTTCTCATATTCATTGTTTTCCTTTCCATCCCTTTCTTTTTCCTTTACTTTATTGATGTATTCATTTGATGAGTGGTTCTGAGTTTAGGATGTGTGATTTTACATTTGCTTAATATTCCTACAATTTAAGTTTGGATTGCTTTAAGAATTATTTATGTTCTTAGTCAATTTTATTTTTGCATTGTTTTGTACTAGTCTACACTTATTTCCGCACTAATTTTCTCTCTTGTTTTTGTTATTGATGAATGTTTTTGTTATCATTTTGTAGGATAGAATTTAATCTTCCCATTTTAGGATAGATCTTTGCAATAAATTGTTGATCACATAGTTTTGTTTTAGTATTTCATTTTGTTTGGCTTCTTATTGCAAGCTTGTAGCTTCAAACACCAACTGACAGATTAGAGGTCTAACTCGTGAGATATGGCCTTCCCACGTTGGAATTCATCCCAAGGTGTTAGTTTATTTCCTTTCATTTGAATTCATTTTCATTTGCTTGTTTCTTTTATTGCATTTAAGTGTAGATCCACTATAGGAAATAATCATTAAAGGACAGAAAACTTAAGTAAGCTACTCACGATTAATCACACGAACATCACCCTGAGTGCATGAAAGACTGTGATCTAAGACTTTATAGCACTAAGTTATTCCTACGTCCCAGTGATGAATCCTTATTGTTAATTTCCTACAGTGTGGGTTTGAAGATTGTTTTGTTGGCTTTAGATTAGGCTAGACTAGGCTCCAATCTTGCATTTCCTGTGCTTGCACCTCGAAGCTTGCAAGCCCCGGTTGATAATTTAATGTTGGGAATTAATAGTGCATACATTTATCCCAACAAGGTGCTTGGAGTGAGGTTGCAGTGGTTGTAGTGTTCTTTTGTTCAACTTTTGAACAAACTATGAAGAAGCTGAATTTTGTAGTATGATATACTACCTTGCGGCACTATTTAGGTGGAACAATAGTTGGAACTACCTATGGTATCTTGTAGAGATGACCCTCCAGAGTAAAAATGACACTACGGGATTGAGACTCATAAATAGCATGGCTCTTCCACATATATGGTTGGACCAACAAAACACCACATACATCCAGTGGGGAAACATCACATAATACCTCATCCTTGAAGGGATAGATTTCGTATGAAAATTGGTACTACTGGCTGACACTGAGGTCTCGTCCTTGGCGAAGCCACCTGATGTTGTATGGTTTCAGGTGTGGTGTTGTCGACAATCCCAACTATTTGACGACCTCTGCTAAGATGAGTTCCTTCTGACTTCCGCTATCAACAATAAAATGTAGTGGGGTCCCCTTCACCCACTTTTGTGAATGAAAAAGGCGCTCCCCCTCTTCAGGATCTGTTGGTTCTTCTGGTTGAATTGTTGCAGTCATGAAAATAGCAGTTAGGTCTACGTCGATGATCTATCTTTTTCCATTATTTTTTGGATCATATTATGAATCAAGGTTCATCTCCTTGTCTTTGATCTCGACCACCAATGACTGTTTTGAGCGACAGTCATCGGTGTTGTGCCAAGGGATTTTGTGGAAGTCATACCACTTTCTAGTGTCCTTCTTCATCTTCCCGTGACCCTTATTTTCCTGTGGCTTGGACTGGTTTTTGGGAGGTTTTTTTTAGGGTCGTCTTTATCATACTTTGGTTGTTGTGTATTTGTAGACATGAATTCTCGTTTGTTCTGGTGCCTAAATTTCTGCTCGATTTTGACATCATATCGATAGGCAACTCCTAGTGATGAGATGTCCTAAAACTCCATTTCAGTTTGGATTTACCTATGTAGAGCCCCACGGTATTTCAGAACTAAATGTCACTCAAAATCTTTGATACCCAGCTTGGTGCGCAAGGTATGAAAGGTATTTGTGAAATTCAACACTTCTTGGCCCCTCTCTTGACGCAGCGTGGCCCATCTCATGTACTGGTCATCATAGTTCCCAACAGGGTAATATTGTTCCTTTACCGCATCCACAAAAAAATCCAAAGTGGGATCGACCCCATATATTTCAGATTTCTCTATGAAACTTTGCTCATGTTAGACAGTTGGATTAGGTTAGTGGAAAGTCGGTATGGATTGTTGGTTGTCATTGATTTCAACTATTGGAGAGTGATATTGTAGATTGATGTCAACCCTTAGTGATTGATGTCAACCCTTGGAGAAAGTCCGGTAGCTAATTCCAATAACACAAAGGTTTGGGTAATGGACCCAAGTTTGTTTCATGTATAATGGTATGAGTTTTAATATATTTGAAGGTAATACTATTCTAGATGGATATTAGATTTCTGGTGGTATGTGGAACGTCACATAACTCCTCGCGGTTAGAGATTTATGACCATGAGAAGTTGGAGAACCCAGGTTTGGGTAATAGACCCAAGTTTGTTTGATGGATAATGATATGAGGTTTGATATATTTGTAGGCACGAATGTTCTATATGGATAGGACATGTCATGCCATTTCTAGTGGTATGTGGAACATCACATAACTCCTTACGGTTAGAGAGTTATGGCCATGTGAAGTTGGAGAACCCTCATGAGTCATCTAGAAGCCCCAAAAGGTCAAAGTAGTCAAAGTGG
>JZKD02S1023621.1:154085-181070 GCA_000966675.3 Picea glauca | reverse complement strand
TAAGGAAAGTGGGTTAAGATGGTTAAAAGGTAACCCCTTGAGGAAGCTACATGAAAGTATAAATAAGAGGAAAGGCTCTCTAATTTTAATCACACTTGAGCATATTGAATATCTATAAGTGACTGAGGTAATCAAAGGATATATAAGACGAATTTTAGAGGGAAGGTGAAGTAAATAAGGCCGAAATTCAAGGGAGGATAAATTTTTTTGATGATGCTTTCTAAGGTATGTTATTTATAGGTCATCTCACCATTTTCACAATAACTTTTTTTTCTAGAATAATTTAGACTGTGAAATTGGGAGGCTATTGAGGAAACATATTCAAGTAGTTGTGATACACATTTCAGCTTGTGGGTCATTGTATTTTTGGAGTTACACGTTGTGGAAAATAGGGTTTGTGGCTAGTCCTCAAACTAGTCTAAAACAGGTGTTTCAGGTAAAAATGTTATAACTTCTTCATAACATATCCAAATTCAGTAATACCAAATGTATTGGTTAGAGTACAGTCTGTAGTACTATTTGTACAATTTTCAGATCCATACAATAATTATTTTGTGCGGGGCACGCTCTACAAGTTCGCTCTCTAGAATAAGCCAAAATTCAACAAGGTATGTCATTTTTGTTATAACTCCTTTTTTGAGAGGTTCCAAGTAGTGTAGTCTGGAGGAATTGCATAAAATACACTGAAGAAAATTGTGTACCATTTTTAGATCTTTATTTATTATAGGTACATAGTTATGATTATTTCAAGTTAAGGTTGTTGGCTAATCCAAAAATAGTCACGCGAGACTAAAGTAAAGTTTGATGAAAATGCTAGTCTCTTGTTGTTAAAGTTAAGGAAGGTTTGCAGGTATGTGATATTATACACCTGGTCTATTACAGAGTTACAAATCATATTTGGATGATGAAATTGATCAGGGCTTTTGGTTGCAGTACATTTCAGGTGCATGGTTGACACAAGTAGTTGATGAGTTGGCACATACATGAGGTGTATAGTTGATGATGTTGGTACATCTTGATGATTCATAGTTGATGAGTAGTTGATACATGATTGGTACATGATTGGTACATACTTGGTACATGGTTGGAAGCACTTGTTAGTAGTATTGTTGAAACATGGTTTATGGATTATGTAACATACTTGTATTGGTATATTATTGGAAGCACATATTGATCTTGGTGATGATTATGAGTTGTTGTGTTATGCTTGGTTGATGCACATCTTTGAGAGTTGTCTTGGTGATTAGATCTTATTTGGTTGATAAGATTGATGAGACAGGTTGTTGTGATAGGTTGTTTGGACAGGTTGTTGTGACATGTTATTTGTACAGGTTTGGTGCATGGTTGATGCACTTGTTCATGGTATAGGTTGAGGTATAGGTTGGTGCATGGTTGATGCACTTGTTTATGGTACAGGTTGATTATAGGTTGTTTGGTACATGTTGGTGCATGGTTGATGCACTTGTTATGGTACAGGTTGATTACAGGTTGATGCATGGTTCATGTTATTGGTACATGTTGTTTGGTGTAGGTTGATTGGTGCAGGTTGATTGGTACATGTTTACAACAATATATCTCGCAGTGATAGTGTGTCAATGGTTCCATCATTCTATTTATAAGTTAGGGTGGTTGGACGGGGCAAGGAAAGGTGGTTGTAGCCACCTTCCGGTTGTATCCGGAGAACATAGGGAGTTCTAGCTTCCTTTTGGTTGTAGCTAGAGAATTGGGGAGTTAGAGCTTCCCTCAGGTTGTAGCCTGAGAAACTAAGGGATTGGAGCCTCCTTCCAGTTGCAGCTGAAAAACAAAGGAAGTTGGTGCTTCCAATGAATGCAATTCCTAAAGACATATAAGAAAAAGCATTCTGTGGTTTTTGCCCGCTTTGGGTTTCCACATAAAAACACTGGTGTACTGTGTATGTGTATGATTGCTCATTTGTTCATTGTTTATTTACTCTGCAACTATTGGATGATAATGCTACATTGATATAACACTTGCATATTGTGGTTAAAAAGGATTGAATTGCTCTATTACTGATTCACCCCCCCTCTCAGTAATCCAACAACGCCCAGTAATTGTCCCACCAATGTTTGACATGGAGGAGAGCTTTAAGGAGTGCGAAGGTGATCTTTTCCCTGCCGGAAAAATTGTGAACAAAGAAATAACCTTCTAGCAAATTTAACCATTTTTCTATGGAATTTGCATCTATCTGTCCTTCAAATATAGGAATATAAAAATTAACTTGTACCTTGAAAGATGATGTGCCTCCAAAGTGGATTTTTGATGAATACACGTCGGTTGCTATCGACAAGCATTGAAGGATGTGGGAAAAATTCTCCATCATTTCATCCCTCTATCGCGTGAGAGCTTGCTCAAGAAACAAATTAATAGAATCATCTGCTCTGTCATTTTTCTTTTCTTCCACGATGGAGAGTGTCTTGGGAGTGCGAGAGCGATTATCCTTAAGAGAGACAATCTTGATACTGAACTTGCTATACTCGTACCTCGTTGAGGACATGCACTGGAAAATGATCAAAAGAAACATGGCTCTGATACCACTTATCCAGATTATTTTCGGCATGAAATGAGAGTGGAGATATAATAAAGAAATGTACAAATATGTCTTAGATATCCAATAATATAACAAAAATATATCAAATATGCAACCATAAACACAGAGATATAGTAATACACAATTTATATTAATGATCGAAATGCACAAAACTATAGAAATACAGAGTGAAAGACTTGCTAGAATGGTGACATCTTATCTCTAAGAAGATATGTGAAGGCTACTCACATTCGCAAGAAGATGATTACAATGAGGCTCTAAAGGCCTTGTTAACATAAATAAAATCCAAAACCCTAACCCCGGAAGATGAAAAACCAACAGTTTTGTGGACCCCGTTTTGGGTAGTTTGGTGTATCAACTTATTGAGGGCGTAACTTTGGCATACGATCTCTGTTTGGGGCGCACAATAGCTTGTTGGAAAGGTATCGTTGAGGAGATTCATTTTTGGGGATCAATTAGAGTCTTTGGCTATCATTGAGGTGATTTATCTCTAAAAAACTTCATTTAGGCCCTCAAAATGGCCCTAGAAGTTTAGGAACCGAAAAATTGCTAAAAATAGTAAGTTGCCAGAAGATTGTTTTGAGGCTAGTTGGAATAGGTGGGTGGCAACCGATATCCACCTAGATTAGCCTTCAACCCCTTCTTCCCATAAAATGAGGTACAATCCCTTCTTGGGTCAGTACACTCGAAAATCCCAAAAGATAAGGAGATGAAATGTGAAAAGTGATAAGTATGATTGAGAATGGCACGATGACTCATCAAGGGGACCTCCTAGTAGAAAATCCATCCACAAGGGTGACCACTTACTAGGGTTCAATGTCAACCACCAAGGTGAAACAGGGAAAAGGGCATAATTTCCAAGCAGACGTCCTATAACCAAAAGCAGATTTAAATGAACCATATTTAAATGCCTCAAGTATTAAAGTGATACTTACCATAATACCTAACTTGTACCTCATGGAGAAAGACCCACCGTCTTCTAGAAGAAATCGAATGTGGTGAATTCCACCGTGACAAATACATGATGTGTGGTGGTGAAGTGGGTCTCTGTCTATACATGTGGATGTTGTTAGTTATCTATCTCTCGGTACTCCATGTCTGCAACTCGAGGGCCTTGAGACATCATCTCCTTAGTTATCCCTAGAATTTTGGGATAACAAGGCCTACAACCATACATCGTATTTACATTACATATCTCTAATCCTAGGATTAAAAATGGGGATGTTACATCCCCCCCTCCCCTCCCCCCCCCCCTTACAAATTGCATTATCATCGGTGCATAGCACCATACTAACCTACATATACAAAATTTACATCATAGTACTTGGTACTTTTGCAAGTTCACAACTCTTGCAACAATTCCAACGAACAATCTCTCGTTCCTGTCAACATGTGCAACCCAAGGAAGTGTACCACCTTCTCTACACCGTAGTCCCTTAGGTTGTACCACTTCCTTTCCTAGGGATCCAACATGGATCGAAGTACAAATCTCTCAGATGTGGCTCCAGGAACTTCAACTACCAAAATGGAGCCTTACACACTAATATAAAAATATACATATAACATTTATCAAAATTTGCAAAAAATTGTAGGTACTCTTCCCACATGGCCTTCTCGTGCTCCCACATATCATCCTCAAGACCATAGCAGGTCCATTGAACCTTTACATGGCCGATGGATTTGTTCTTAAGCACTTTGATTTTCCGGTTTAGGGTCCAATTTATTCAATATTCAATACATATTTATTCAATAAAGATACATGAATCAAATTATGAATTCTCATGGATGCAAACAATGCAAGAATGCATGCAATTGGTCCTATCTTCTCTAAAAATTCAAATGTCCCACAATATCTCGATGCCAATTTTGAGGAATTTCCCAATCTTAGCGAGCTCCTCTTAGATTTTACTTTTAGAAACACATGTTCGCACCTATGTAATCAACCACATATTTCTTCATTCACAACCAGAAATACTAGCTTCTTACTACTATAAGTGTCTTATGGTACCTTGGATTTCCAACATATGGTACATTGTGCATCTATTTTAGGACCATATTTCTCAATCCTTGAGTGTTAGAAACATAAAATTTGTCCCTGAACAAGAGGATTCCATATTCTTCCATCTTGTAATCTTTATATTTCTGTTCTACATTATTTTGTTGTAATATTTCTTTAATTTGTGCATAATGTGGGTCTTTTGTTATAGATTCTAGAATTTTGTCTTTTAAATCTGTCCTGCACATACTAATGGTTGCAACATTCATTTCATGCACCCTCTTGTTGAATGCATCAACCACTTTATTTTATTTTCCCTTGATGTGCTTGATGTTGAAGTTGTATTCACTAAGAAATTTCAGCCATCTAATTTGTCTGGAATTCAGTGTGGGATGCCCAAACAAGTGTTTCAAACCACTATGATATGTCATTAGCTTGAATTTTCTTCCCATGAGATAATGACTCCACATTTTTAAGGCATGAACTATGGCTACCAACTCTAAGTCATGGGTGGCATAATTTATTTCATGTTCTTTAAAATGTGTTGACTCATAACACATGACATGTCCATTTTGCGTAAGGACTCCTCCAATCCCTTCCTTGCATGCATCTGTTGACACAACAAAATATTCATTTGGATCGACAACCTTTAAAATAGGTGAATTGATCAACAATTCCTTCAAATGCTAGAAAATCTCCTCATAATTGGTGGTCCATTCAAACGTTGTTCCCTTCTTCTACAGTGAAGTGATTGGATGTGGAATCTTGGAGAAACTTTCAATGAATCTCCTATAGTATCCAACTAATCATGTAAAGGATCTCACTTCTGAAACATTCTTTGGCGTCGACCAACTTTTGATTTATTAAATCTTCTTCAGAGTCCACCATTATGCCGCCCTCTGAGACGATGTGGCCCAAATAACGGATTTTCCTTTGATAGAAAGTGCACTTGATCAACTTGGAATACAATTGGTGCTCTCTCAACACCTACAACACCATCTTCAAATGTTGTTCATGCTCCTCCTCTATCTTGGAGTATATGAGAATATCATCCAAAAAGACAACGATGAATTTGTCTAAGTAATCGTTGAACACTCCATTCATTAGACACATAAAAATAGTTGGTGCATTTTTCAAGCCAAATGGCACCACCACAAGCTCATAATGGACATACCTTGTCCTGAATAATGTCTTTCTAGTTTCTTCTTATCCGATTCTTACTTGATGATACCTAATCTCAAATCAATATTGGAAAATGTCTTTGCTCATTTTAGTTAATCGAAAATATCATCGATACATGGTAGAGGGTATCGGTTCTTTACAGTAACCATATTAAGTAGTCTAAATTCAATACAAAACCTTAGAGTTCCATCCTTTTTCTTCACAAAAAGCATTGGGTCACCCCAAGGTGAGACGCTTGGACATATGTACCCATTCTTAAGAAATTATTCTATTTGCATCTACAACTCTTTCAGGTCTAGTGTGTTTATTCTATAAGGAGTTTTGGACACTAGAAAAACTCTAGGAATTAATTAAATAGAGAAGTCAATATCTTTTTTTGGTGGCAATCCTCATAATTCTCCAAAACATCTTCATATTCCTTCAATACTAGATAATCTCCAAGAATTTTCTTCTTATATTTTGTTGGCTCTTCCACATGGGATGCATATATTTGGCACCCTTTTCTAAAGCCTATTTTTAGTTGCAATGTTGAAAACTCTCTAATAGATATAGGTCTTGGAATGCCTTGCGATGTCCTTGAATTTCCTTCTTCATCAAGGCATGTGAAAAACTTGTTGTAACAATCTAGGATAGCACGATGTTTATCCAAACAATCCATACCAATTAAGAAATCATATGACCCAAGTGGTATGATGTTCAAATCTACCTTAGTGCTAACTCCATTCATTCTTACTGGGAAATCCTTGACAAGTTCATTGTTTTTTCTCTTGGTTCTAATGGCTAGTTGAACCACGCAAGATGTTTCATGCTTACATCTCTTCGATTTAAACCTTTCAACTATTTTTGGATCTATATAGCTATGACTAGCTCCAAAATCAATCAAAATAGATATGGGTTGATTATCAATCTTACCTTGTACCTCAATCATGTGGAATTGGTAGTTTGCTTGTCTATTCTCCAAGGCTGCATAAATCCTTGGCATGCTCCTTCCCTCATCATCCACTATATCAAATTCCTGAATGTTGTGTATAGTCCTCATCCTATCTCCCTTGTGAGGAAACTCATTATACTAGTGGTCTCCTTCACATCCCCAAAAAATGTTGTGGTGTTGTATTAGCCTTTTCCCCAAGGAATTATTGATTTTATGTTCACCTTATGTTGGTTTCTCTTGCTGATATGCCCAAAAGTTATTCTCGAAGAAAGGTAGCTTGAATCCTTTATTTATCTGGTCCATTTTTCCTCTCTTTTTATCATCCCAAGTCCTTTCGAAAGATAGCCTTCCTTTGTTCTTCTCGTACAAATACCTAGCTTTTCTTATGGCTTCTTCCAAGCTCTTGTGTTCATCAAACTGAACTTTATCCTTATAGAAGGATGGTAGTTTGTTAGGGACCTAACCTCCCTAACCCCTCACATAGGTAGAATAATATATTTTCCATGTAATAAAGGCCAATATTAATAAGGCCTAGTAATAAAGAAGAATAAGTCAAATGTAAGAAGACCTAATAGAAGCTTCCGCCTCTAGAAGATTTTCCTATAGATTATTCTTTTGATAGATAGATTTAGTATAAATAGGAGTCGAGGGCATGAGAAATTTTGTCTTGAGAATTATTGTAATAGAGTGACACAGACCCCCGACCCTCGCCCGAGATCCGCTCAGGATCGTTCTAAATCTGCCCCTGAGTCTGATTAACTCTTCGATTCCTCCACAGGGAATCCCACACACACACCACAGTGTTTTCCACAGGTCCTTATAGGTATGCCCACATGATCAAATACAAGGCATCAACCCAAATCTCTTGACCAAAAATATGATCGCGCCCTTTGCCGAATCGATATTTCAGGTTTTGCGATTCCTGTTGTCGAGTTTCTTGTCTCTACAACCTCCGAAACCCGAAATGATGAATTGCCGAAATCTTTGGCCCTGTCTTCATGACTCGCAATACTCCTCCTATGCTTTCGGGAATTCACATTTCGGAACTTCGTGAATCCCGACGCAAAAATTCTTTGTCCTCTCGTACTTCCGGTATCTAAAATACCGAAATGATCCTTTTGGGGATTTCCCTGAAACCTTACCTGTATGAACCTCTTCGGGACTTCGGGATTCGCAATTTCGCGAATCCTCCACGACAAATTTTGCTCCTTCGACCTCCCGGTATACGAAACCCCGATATGCCGAAATGCCGAAGTTTCTGCTCCAAAGGCAAGTCGCATTTCGCGACTTCAAATTTTTCATCGTGAAGTGCCCCGATCTCTTGTCAATGCAAATGCTGAAACCTCGATCCCCGAAGTGTCGAAATGCTACTTCAAGGATATTTCAGGTTTTCAATGCAAAGTCCCCTGGCTCCTTGTCATCAGGATTTTCGGTATCCTGAATCCTGAATTACCGAAATCCCAAAATTCCACACTTAACGATCCTTCTCGTGATTTGGGAGTTAGAGTGACCAATGATTTTGGCTTACACTCCGGACTTACAAACTCTGAATCCCTGGAATGATCTGATGGATCAAAATAGTTCATGATCAACAATCCACGTTGATTCCTGATACCAAAGTGATGGGTTCGTCCAATCCTTATCCACCTTGCAGCTTCGCTGAATCCCACGGTCCTCGTGACTTCGCGAGTTCTCCAAAGAGAATTTCAATAGCTAGTTTCTTCCTTGAAGACTTATGCGAAATGAATCTGTGTTCCTTGTCTGAACTTGGCTTCTGTAAAGTGACTTCACTCCATCTCCCTTTTAACACTTCAAAGGCACTAACCCTTATGAGCTTTTACTTGCAAACTTGAGTCTCAGAAGGACTCCTGCACACACTCCTTGCAGCAATCTTTTAAATACTCCTGGGTATTTGACCTCTCGACTCTGTGCACTCTCTGCAACCGCAGTCCTTCACCCTTCAACCTTAGTTGATAAGTTCTAAGGCTTCAATTAGCCTCTGCACACCTTGCATGGCTTTTGTGCTTCACTTGCACTTCTGTTGGAATGAGAACAACGGTATCCTTCCTGAGCTTTCTAAGATAAAACTCAGAACCCTTGTCATGCACTCCTTGCGGATGTTTCACTGCACTCCTTGCAGGAACTTCTCTCAGGAAGAGAAACAATTGAAACTCATTCTCTTTCTCTCTCAGACTTCATACATTCAACATGAAATCATACATTCAACACAACATAACATCATAACAAATGCATAACAGAGAGAATAAAACAACTGTAAGCATACCATTTAGCATATGTAAACAGTAAGCATCATAACACCATGAAATCTGAGTCAAAGCTTCATATATTAATTCAAGCTCCTGTACATGGGTTCTTCTCTACAACTCTCTGCTACAGCTCTATGCTAATGTTCTAATCAATACCATAATACAAAGACGAGGGTGTCTATATCCATTTTCCCTCCTGCTCTTTTAAACTGTCTAATCTATAATTCAAATCTACCTACTTTCATTAATTGGGCTTAAATGCCTTTTACATTGACAGATGAGAGAAAATCGCTCACGATCTGTTTACAACAGCCCGATATAAATGCAAGTACGCTTCTAGCTACTACATTAATATCTACTTCTTAATCTTTCAAAAACATTTCAAAATGTGGTAAATATGTGTTGCGCTTTTCCCAACTGGCTTTTTCTTTCACGCTCGCTTGGCTGCTGGCGATGATCCTGCATCATACTCCCTCTCTTGAAAATTTTCATGAACTCCTGTTCATGAGCTCTTGCACAGTCTATCCATGCTTCTAAATTTCTGCTTCATCTTCCAAACTGGCATCTTCAACTGGATGTCCCTTCCACTTGACCAAGTATTCAAAATACTCTTTTCTCTTGGTCTTCATGCCAACTCTCTTGCCAATTATACTTTCCATCTGTGGCCTTTCAGCTACAGGAATTTGTTTGGTTCACTGAACCTTTGTCTATTCATCCTCTGCTCCTATTTCTTCAGCTCTGTAAGGGTGCAAATCCGCAACATTGAATATCGATGAAATTTCGATCCCATCGGGTAATTAAATCTCATATGCGTTTGCCCCAAATTTCCTTATCACTCTGCATGGTCCAAAATTTTTCATCTTTAGTTTGTTATATGTTCCCCTTGGGAACCTTTCCTTCCTCAGATATGGAAGAATCAGATCACCAACTTCAAATTGAAGTTCTCGCCTGTGTTGATCTTCTCTCTGCTTGTATTCTTGACTTGAACTCTGCAATCACTCCTTAACTCGGCTGTGAAGCTCCTTCATTGCTTCTGCAAAGTCCCCTGCACTAGCACTCCTGAATTCATTTTGTCTCGAATCTTTCAATTCAGAAATTCCCCTTTGCTTCATTCCATATAAAATCTGGAATGGACTCTGTCCTGTGCTTCCGTTGAGTGAATCATTGTAAGAAAATTCTGCCTGTGGCAGAATGTGATCCCACTGACTGTGGTGTTCAGTCACTAAGATCCGCAACACGTCTCCCAAGCTTCTGTTCACCACTTATGTCTGCCCATCCGTTTGAGGATGATATGCTGAGCTAAAAGACAAACTTGTCCCTAGCTTTTTCCATAAGGTCCTCCAGAAATGTCCCATGAACTTGGTATCCCGATCAGAAACGATACTCCTTGGCAAGCCGTGAAGTCTGACGACTTCCTTGAAAAACAGGTTCGCAATATGAGTTGCGTCGCTGGTTTTCTAACATGGTACGAAATGTGCCATTTTTGAAAATTTGTCGACTACCACAAAGATTGAATCATAGCCTCTCTGTGTTCTTGGCAGTCCCAATATAAAATCCATCCTCACTGCAACTTCTTCTCCTTTGTGTGCCAAGCTGATATCCCCGACATCAACTGTGCGCCTCTGTGTTGTCTCCATGGCATCAATCTTGGCACGTAACTCTCTCATTTCTCTTTCTACTACTGGATCAGGCATTGGCATTGGCCTGTCTCTTCTTCTTAGCGGCATGGCTGTAAAATGTCGCTCTTTTCTCTGCTACAGAAAGCAAAGAACTTGTTCTGCGGCTTTGATACCAACAATGATGCGTATCAGACTACTCCTTTTCCTCTAGCTCCCTCTGCCTGAAATATATAGACAAAATCAAGCTTTGATACCAAATGACGTAGACCCCCGACCCTCACCTGAGATCCGCTCAGGATCGTTCTAAATCCGCCCTTGAGTTTGATTGACTCTTTGATTCCTCCACAGGGAATCCCACACACACACCACAGTGTTTTCCACAGTTCCTTATAGGTATGCCCACGTGATCAAATACAAGGCATCAACCCAAATCTCCTGACCAACAATATGATAGCGCCCTTTGCCGAATTGGGATTTCGGGTTTCGCGATATCGAGATTCCTGTTGTCGAGTTTCCTGTCTCTACAACCTCTGAAACCCGAAATGTTGAATTGCCGAAATCTTTGGCCCTGTCTTCGTGACTCGCAATACTCCTCCTATGCTTTCGGGAATTCGTGTTTCAGAACTTTGCGAATCCTGGCGCAACAATTCTTTGTCCTCTCGTACTTCCGGTATCCGAAATACCGAAATGCTCCTTTTGGGGATTTCCCCGAAACCTTACCTATATGCACCTCTTCGGGACTTCGAGATTCACAATTTCGCGAATCCTCCGTGACAAATGTTGCTCCTTCGACCTCCCAATATTCGAAACCCCGATATGCCAAAATGCCGAAGTTTCTGCTCCAAAGGCAAGTCACGTTTTGCGACTTCAAAGTTTTCACCATGAAGTGCCCCGATCTCTTGTTAATGGGAATGCCGAAACCCTGATCCCCGAAGTATCGAAATGCTACTTCAAGAATATTTCAGGTTTTGTAATTTCGAGGTTTTCAATGCAAAGGCCCCTGGCTCCTTGTCATTAGGATTTCTGGTATCCCGAATCCAGAATTACCGAAATCCTAAAATTCCACACTTAACAATCCTTCTCGCGATTCGAGAGTTAGAGTGACCAAGGATTTTGGCTTACACTCCGGACTTACAAACTCTGAATCCACGAAATGATCTGATGGATCAAAACAGTTCACGATCAACGGTCCACGTTGATTCCTGATACCAAAGTGATGGGTTCGTCCAATCCTTATCCACCTTGCAACTTCGATGAATCCCACGGTCCTCGCAACTTCGTGAGTTCTCCAAAGAGAATTTCAACCGCTCATTTCTTCCTTGAAGACTTCTGGGAAATGAATTAGTGTTCCTTGTCTGAACTTGGCTTCTGTAAAGCGACTTCACTCCGTCTCCCTTTTAACACTTCAAAGGAACTAACCCTTCTGAGCTTTTACTTGCAAACTTGAGTCTCAGAAGGACTCCTGCATGCACTCCTTGCGACAATGTTTCAAATACTCCTGGGTATTTGACCTCTTGACTCTGTGCACTCTCTGCAATCGCAGTCCTTCACCCTTCAACCTTAGTCGATAAGTTCTAAGGCTTCAATTAGCCTGCACACACCTTGCACAACTTATGTTTCTTAGGTTTAAATAGAGCCATGTTCTCCTGTTTTGGCCCTGTCATGGAACTGTCTCTTGTTAACAAGCGTCATAGTTTTCCTTGTGCGTACACCTGTGGCCTCGAAGTTTCATTGCAGTTAATTTTGTTCCTCTTGTAAGGCTACCGTGCAAACCCTTAACCCTCCAAACTGGAAGTCGAATATGCCAAGTGGTTACCGGTTATTATGGTCTATTGTTTTGAATGTGGGCTCACTCGTTGGTCGTATAACGGTCGTGTTGGTATAGCTTTCCATCACTGCCTCTATGATAATAGAGTGAGCTTTACATTGCAATTTGCACTCCTAAAAAGTGCATAGTCCCAACCTGATGTCAAAGAACTCAGTTGTTTTTAATGGAAGGGCTCTTCCCGTTTTGATTGGGTGCATGGGTATACACAACTACCACAACTTGTTCGGTTGATTGGTTTTTATTCCTTACCACAGTGGAAAATTGTTGGTTAATGTACAATCCCTAGTTTCACACTCATGGTGACTTGGTCGATGGCTGATATTGGTCACAAGGGTTTGGTATTGATCACACATGACGCGTCTTGTGTATGATGTTTTGTGAAGTAGAGGATTGGATTGGATATTTCTACTGTGTCTTTTCTCATTGGTAGAACAAGCTTGAGTGTGTGCGGCCTAGTCACTCACATGCGACTTAACAATTAGCCCATAATGATGTTTTGAGTTATGTCGTGGTAATAGGTTGTTGTGTGATTATTGGTAATATTACACTGTGGGTTTCTCTCAGTTGTGCACCATGTATAGTATGGATGACATATTTTATGCTCGGTGATACCCACTGAGTTTTAAGTGCATTATTTATTACAATTGATCACTGTTGAGGACATTCGTGTTGGATATTTGGCTCAGTTGTTAAGTTGCATTGAGATGTTTTACAGTGGCATGGTTAGATGGCTTCAGAAATTTACTTCTGCATAGCCTGTGTCTAAATGTTGACTGTTGCTTATATAGTCAATTGCCTTTTCAGGCGTGGCATGTGAAGTTTGATTATTTTGGGTTTCCACTGCATATATATGCGGGAACGAATATGAATACAGATCTTGATTGGATCTATTACAGAAATAGTGTCTTCATTATTATTTTGAAAGCACGACTTTTAAATATCGATATGGATTGAAGAAATGTATGGCAATACTGGATGTTAATGATTACAAATTGGGAATGAGTGTTGTTGTTGACTGTTATAAAATGCAAAATGTACAAGTAAAAGGAAGATAACCTCTTACAAATTGTGTGAAATACTTTTGTTGCAATAGCACTGTATTGGATATTAATGGACAGTGAAATTAGGCAAATACATAGGAATTATTACTCAGTCATCTGATTGTTGGTTGATGCATATTTTTCTTATTGCAAAATATGTTATGGATTGCTTGATTAATCTCATGAACAATAAACGTTTTTTCCCCCCTCATTATCTCATTTTCCGCCAATTACAACCCCCTCACATATCCCATATTCATTTTGTTCACCCCCTGTTCTAATATTGATTACAACTAAGAGAATTTATGTGTTAAGTGGATGAAGTGGCAGTGTCTTGAG
This sequence comes from Picea glauca, assembly GCA_000966675.3. Classification (NCBI taxonomy): domain Eukaryota; kingdom Viridiplantae; phylum Streptophyta; class Pinopsida; order Pinales; family Pinaceae; genus Picea; species Picea glauca. The sequence goes on along the minus strand of JZKD02S1023621.1, from coordinate 167,299 downwards.
TGGATTACAGTAAAGGTTTTTGGGTTAATTTACAGTTGATTGTTGTTGTCATTGAGCAGTGATCATTTCCTCTCCCCTTTCATTATATCATATTTTCGCTCAATACCAACCCCTCAAGTATCCTAGAACATTGTTTCACCCCCCTGCTCATTGATTAACGTTAGAACAATTTGTATGGATTGGATTGCGTGAGCCTGTTATAATTTGAGCCAAATCCATTTCATATTTTTAAGGAGTTGTCATGCATAGTTATTTAAAAGACTATTTGCTAATTGTTAACATATGCAGGATGAGTTTTTTCAGTTGGGGAATCCATGGCCGAGGAAACAGAGGTAGAGGTAATTGGAACCGAGGCCCAAGAAGGCCTAGGTTCTCTATACATTTTGATGATGATTCAGAAGAGCTTGGACAAATGTTTCATGTAGGATTCTTTGATTGGATCAGGTAGGGAATAGTTCGACCTAGGCCTGAAAGGCCTCCTCTCCAAGCCCCTCAAGCCCTCAGCATCCCTGTGCCTCCTCATGTCTCCTTAAAGCCCGAAGTCCCAGAAAATGATGGGTGGCAAGAGATTGTTCACCCGGTAGTCTCCCAACACCGTGACTGGCCTAACTTAACTTTGCCTACTCATCCACCTTTGAACCCCATTGTCCCAGCATCCCCTAACCACTTGCCAATGAAATCCTCCCATGCCAGCAAGAGATTGAAAATTGAAGCCCACCATGCACTTGATAAAGGAAAATCTATTGTTGCCCCTTCCTCACCCTTCGATGACTCCGGCAAATCTGTGTCTTCACAGATGCATTTGAGGGATGATTGTTCCCATGTGATCAGTGAGATAAAGCCTAAAGGTTTTGCCCAGCCCAAGGAAAATTCAGGAAAGTCAAGAGGTGACAACAACAACCAAGGAAGGGTTGCATCATAGACCGAAAAATATGGATTTTAAATTTTATGTTATTTATTGTTTTATGACAGTGGACTTCAGGGATTTTAGACAACATAATTTATTTTGGATATATGAGTATTATTTCTGAAAAAAATTCAATTTTCATGAACTAAAATTGCCAAAAGTAAATATGTGGATGGGAGGCACAAGGAGGTGTTTTGCTTAACTAATGGATTATGTTATGATTGTTATGATTGTTATGAACTAAAGGGAGTCACAAGGGGTCCCACCTATTAGTTATTATTTATTTATGACCCTTATTATAATTATTACTAGCCCCCCTAACTAAAGTTAGTTGAGTATTTTAATTAACTTAAATAATAAGTTGGTTCAACTACTTCAACCAATTCTAAATTATTAAAAGCAGAAGTTACAGGAGGAACAAAAGGAGGATAGAAGCACAAATCATGCCAAGGTTTGCTCTTTGAGTTTATGTTGAGATAGTTTAGTTTTCATTCATTCATATATTCATCATAGCCAAATTCTCTTTTGTGATAGCAGGGTCTTATTGTGGACATCAATATTTAGGGCTGAATCAAATCATTCAGACACTTGTTCTTCAGAGGTGTTGATCTATCTTTGATAGTCTGTGTAGACTTGTCTGTTTATGAATTAATTTTCATGACTGATAAAGGCTATTGTGCAGAGTCGAGTGGGCAACAATCTGTGGCAAGCTGATCCAACTTTTAGAGTTCAGTTTTGGTTTTCTATCAGAGGTCCTTTTGTATGTTCCATCAGGGATTTCTAAGTTTGACTTTGGTCCAAGATTTATGTGTGAAGTTTTGTAAAGACAATGACTCTTTGGTGAATTGGAATGAAATAAAGGATTGCTTTATGCCTCATATATCTTGAGTATGATCTTGGTGTCTTTACTTCTGTTCTTACATTTATTTCAACAACTGATATGTTCAGAAAAATACATAAAAATTGAATTTCCAGCAAGCTTTTTGTAGATAAAAGACTAGCCTAAGCACTTGTAATTAATACTTGTGAGTTAGGATGTATAATTTTGTTGGCTATAAACATAGGGTGATATTCCCGTATACTTTACTTTAGCCAAGTAAAGTCTGAAAATGCTTGAGTAAAATCAATTCATATATTTTCCTCAACATTTATTCGACGACCGAACTGGGGAGATCTTTGATATCTCTCTGGTTAAATTTTATACTCGATTTTCATCGATACATCTTTCTTTTTCTGATTTTGATTCCTTGACTGTTTTGCTATTCATGACTATTCCTGTTGCAAGACAACCCAATCTTGAGCCCAGTCTCCAAGACCAGACCAACATTGCTTTGAACCTGTTTCATAGTATTTTAAACACCGCTAGGACCCATGTTGAGATTAACCGTTCTTGGGCAACAATTGAAAGAGATATTAGTATTCAAGAACAATTGGAAGCTAGACATAGGCAACCTAGAAATCAGCAGTTACCTTTTTGTTCCTTCAGTTTTGGCCTTTCTTTCATGTCCTTAGATTCTCATGCTTCTAGAAGAAGAAGAGGTTTGTCACCTGAAATCAATCCTATTGCTGAGATATGAAGAAGGAACATTGTGTTATCTGCCCAACAAAGTGCTCTAAGGAGAACTTTATCCAATTCATCTAGTTCGTCTTTCTTTCCCTCATCTATCATCCACAAGATGGCATCTAGTGGTGGATCTCGTGGCACCAGAAGTGATCCATCTTCCCAATATTTGTCGTCATCAGTAATTGGTAGCTTGTACAACCACCATATCCCCTTCCAATCTACTACGAACCCCACCAAAGTCATCAAGAAGTATGGACTTTTTCAGTTCGAAGAAGATGCCACAACTACACCATGGCATGTGTCCTCTCCTCTTAACCTAGCTCCTGTTACTCACCCACTTCCAAAGTTTAAGGAGAATTTGCCTAAATTTTCAAGAAATAACACTGTCAGTACCAATGAACACCTAGTGGCATTTTCGAATGCTTGTCATAACATAGGGGCCAATGACAATGATACTTGCATCCGCCTATTCATCAATTCCTTGGAAGGGAAGGCTACGACCAATTTTTTTGACCTCCCTCTTAATATTTTGTCTACCTAGGAGGAATTAATATACTTGTTCAAATCCACTTACGGGCAATCCAAAAGCCCTACTGAGAAGTTAAGGGAGTACAATAACATCATTTACAAAGATGGTGATACCATCGTGTCTTTCAACTTGCGTTTCACCAAGTAGTATAATCAAATCCCCAAACTTATCAACCCTCAGAACCAAGCCACCTTCATGCATTACTACAATGCATTGCCTTCTCCTTACCATCATAGGCTTGAAAAAAAATCCATTGATAATCTTGGTTCTGCTCTGCACACTTGTTCATAGTACAAATAACAACTTGAACGAACTAGTGTACCCCATGGAGAATTAGTTAGACAGACAGACATGTCTGCTCTCTTACAACTAGTACAAGATATGAACAATTGTATGATAGCATTTGAGTGGAAGGGTAATATCTACCCTCTCACCCCTAGAGCTTCATCCTCTTCTGCCCCTCCTTTTAAAAGTCCGGTAGAAAATAATTTTCAGCCCAAGGCTATACTACCTAGGAGTTGGTGTAAATTTTGCGAGGAACACCATGAAGAAACCACATGTGAAGTAAGGAAGAGTGCCAGAGACAAGATATTTGGTAAAAGAACAGAAGACACTATCATTGTCCTAGATTTTACTGATACTTAAGATGTCATGGTTATCAATACCAGAAACAAAGCCCTTGCCCCAAAAGGCAAGTTTGACCCTCCTCGCAGTTCTTCTAGCCCGAGCTCATCCTCAACCACTGTTGTGCCCCCGGTTCCTAAGATTCCTGAGAGTCAAAGAATCACTCCTGCCCCCCCTCTTCCAAATACAATATCTTGAATCAATTGGCTAACATCAAATCATATGCAACCCTCCTAGACATGGTTTCCGTCCCTAAACAATAAATGCGTCTGGAACAATTCATGGAAGGAAAGGCTTCCGTTGTAGCCAATCTTTCTGAAGAGGTAAGAGAAGAGGATTCTTATATAAATAAATTAGGTGTACATGACTTTAGATACCCTGTAAACCCCCCCCGCCCCTTTATATTTCTGTAAAAATCATGGATAAAATTTCCCATTGTTGCCTCATTGACGGCGGTTCAGGCCCAAGTGTGATGTCGAAGATTATTATGGAAGAGATAGGATTGTCTTGTCCAAACGAAATGCCAGAAGAATTCTCTCCTATAATAGTCTACAACAAACAACCATAGGCGAGATTAAGGATGTAACCTTGGTTTTATGTGATCATCCTGAGATAAGGACAACCCTCAGCATTCAGGTGACTGATATGCCTGTAAGAAATTATTCAATTATCTTGGGGAGAGATTGGCAAGCCCTAACAGGTGGATACCTATCGCTCGACGGGACACATTTATCTGTTCCTCAGAATGGAAAGAAGACCTAGGAGTGTATTCCATATTCGCTGAAAAGGATAATATCCCTCTGGAGATAATTGATTTAGAAGATGAATTGTGGCGTATGCACTTCGATGGTTCACACTCAAATGAGGGTAATGGGGCTGGTATTATCTTGGTTTCCCCTGCAAGAAAGATTCATAATCTGTCATACAGGTTGGAGTTTGCTTTCTCAAACAATGCCGCTGAATTTGAAGATTTGTTGTTAGGCATTGAGAACGCCCTTAATCTTGGTTGTGGTCACCTTTCAGTTTTTGGAAATTATGAGCTTGTTGTAAACCTGATACGTAAGACATGCTTTCCTAGAGACAAGATGATGGAACAATATTCCCAAACTGTTTGGGCACTTGTCTCGAATCTCCTATATTTTAACATCACTTGTGTCAGGAAAGAGTTGAATTCAATAGTTGATCGATTAGCTATCTTCGCAACCTCTCCTACTTAATATCTCTTGCCTCACTGGCCTGATTATGATTTCCAATCTCTACATCATCCATACATTTCTAAAAATGAAGAATTCGAGAAGGCCATCCCTAACAATGAAAGCAATTGTGTTGTCATTTAAAATGAACCTCTCAATCCTAAGGAGATTATATCTATAGAAAATAATAAAATTCCTGAAGGCTTGACTCCTCTCGAGGGTTCGTTTTCCTTGAGTGTTGTAGGCAACACAGATAATCAGGAAGAGGAGGAGTTACAACTGAAGGTTGTTGAAGCCATCGCCATGAACATTAGGACACATGGATCTTCATTGAATGTTAAAATAAATGTCCACGGTTCTGATAAAGAAGGATTAAAGTCTGTTGAATTACTCGGTGGATTTCAAGAGGTTTTTGCTTGGTTTAATATGGATCTTCGTGGTTTTGATCCAAGTCTTGCTCAGCATTCTATGAAACCAGCTAGGAAAAAACGAAGACTTATTAACTCTGCATTGAAAGCAACCTTTCGTAGGGAATTAAGGAATTTCTCAAGGACTGAAATGTTTTTTTTAGTCCACCCTAAATGGGTTTCCAAATGGGAACTTGCTGCAAAGACCACTGATAATATTAGAACCAGAATTAGTCTTCGAACTTTCAGGCAAGCAATTATGAGGAATCCTTTCTCCCCTCTCAGCATAAAAAAGTTTCTGCAACAGGTTGTAGAGTTACACTTAGATCCCTTACGTGACAGTTTGTTTGGTTACGATAAAATCAAGGTAGAAGGGGAAAATATTCACAAAACCACTTTTACTACTAATTGTGATACTATGTCTTACAACTGCTAACCTTCTAGTTTATTTGATACAAGTTTCACCTTAAAACGACCTATAAACACAACCTTCGATGAATTGGTCAGCTTCCATTTTTATCTTGATGATTTAATCGTATCTGTCAAACTCTTGTCTTGGACACTAACTCAGAAATTTCAAAGGAATTACAGAGACAATGGTTTTCCCACACCATTAACAGTCCTCGCTTAAAGTATTGCGAGGGACCAAAGTGAAATATCTTTTGTTGATGGTATTCTTCTGTATACTAGTAGTTTAGCTCTGCTTTCATTTTTGTGCTTCTTTTTTCTTCTTTACAACACTTTGATTTATACCTTTTGAGTTGAATTTTATTTTCTTGTTGCGTTTTATTCTTTCACTGTTGTTGTTTTAATTTCTGCATTCTGATTTCTGCTGCATTTTTTTAGACTTTATCATCTTAAGTGTTAGGTCAATATAGAATGTTGGATCAGTTCTTCCACAGTGACACCTCTGCAAATCATTGTTAGTCGATAACAATCAATCTTACATAGTTGCTATGATCTCTCCTCTGAAGGGCCTTTGAATTTGTCACATATTTCCGTTGTTATCTTACGAGGAATTGGTTGTTTCCCGCTTCTTCTTTCCTTTTCTTCATCCATCGAGATCTTAAGAGAAAACCTATAGGTCCTCCTCTTCAAGTTGAGAGTATTTTTCAGTCAAATGATTATGCATACAGTGGTAAAACCCCTTATACTTAACACTTTTCCATGGGTTATTCCCAAATTCCCTGTCATCTTTCCATTAAATCCGTTCACTTCCCCCTGTTGCATAATCATTCGAGTTACGTCTTCTTGAAATTACTTTCTTAGTCTGTGGAACCATGAGTTCTGAGTTCTAATCTGTTAAAAACAGATTTCCCTGTGGATTCGCCAGTTTGTTGACGATTGAAAACGTCAACGTAGTTTCACCCGCAAAGTGTTGCTAAAGCCTATTATTATAAAAACTAAATAATACTAGTAGGTGGGACCCCCTTGAATGGTTGGAGAGCAGATCTATTCATTTTTTTTATGATAATGTGTTGCATATGTTTACATGATCAATGTTGATATTGTTGTTATTGATATGAGTTGAGCTTTCGTGATGTTGTTCCTTCATGATATTACAACATGCTATTCACTAATGGTGACTGTCCCTATTGTACCTGCATAACAAACATGTTAGTAAAGCTACATTAAAGGCAGTTTTGAAGAAGGTGAGGTATTACAACAAGTGCAAAGGAACCTAGTTCTGCAATACTACATTCATAAAATAGTTTTTGATCACCGTTAAACCCTAGCTAACAAGGAAATGGCTATGAAATTGTGTTAATTACATTTTTTATATATGCATGTGGTGGAAATTTTGGTGGCACATTTTGGCAAGGTAATAATGCAGTGGTTATGCATTGGTTAATGGAATCAGTAGCTGATATACATATGTTATAAATGTTGATGGCTCATGGGAGTAATGGCTTTGCGATTTTTATGGTGATTATGCTATGTTTCGAGTTGATGTTGATCACGCTATTGGTGATGATTCTATACATGATCGTTTAGACTGTATAGTGATCGAGCGATTTATTTGAGTTATATTGGGAATATAAACATGGGTGGCACATTTGGCAAAGCAACAATGCAAATGGTTGAATTATTATGTGGAACTTGGATTACACTATGGTTTAGATATGTTGATATTCTTGATGCATTGGTTGATTAATGGTGTTAATGGAAGGCTCGTTGGAATGTATTGTGGAGTAAATGAGTTATGGGTGGAGGCGAAGTGCATTTATTGCACGTCACCTTTACCCTTCCCATTGGCTGCCACCCTAGTCGGACTATTGTTTGATCTTTTTGTTGTCTTCATGCTCCGGATTTCTAGCAGGGTGAAATCGCTCGGCCACCTCTCGTCTTAAGGATTTTGATTGACAGGTATGTCTCTTTTGGCCATTCTTGACTTCACTCTAGTTATGAAATGGTTTTGGCTCAGTTCTGTGGGTTTGCGTTTGTCCTGATTGCTGCAACTGTGTGGAATTTTTGTTTCAAATGGAAAATGGATGGCTCTGCTGCAATAGTTTTAAGTTCATCAAAGTTGTTAGTCTTCCTAGGTGATAGTGCTTTGCCACCAATGCATTTTGGTTGAAGGGTTTTGTTTAAATCATGGCTAAATGGTTGTATTCACGATTCTTGGGTTCAACTAGAGGCTTGTTCTCCTGTTTTGGCCCTGTCAAGGAACTGTCTCTCGTTCATAAGCATCAAAGGTTTCCTTGTGCGTACACCCGTGGCCTCGAAGTTTCACTGTAGTTAATTATGTTCCTCCTGTAAGGCTACCATGCAAACCCTTAACCCTCTAGAATGGAAATCGAATCTGCCAATTGGTACCGTTTATTATGGTCTATTTTTTTGAATGCGGGCTCACCTGTTGGTCGTATAGCGGTCATGTTGGTATAGCTTTCTGTCACTCCCTCTGTGATAATAGCATGATCTTTACATTGCAATTTGCACTCCTAAAAAGTGCACAGTCCCAACCTAATGTCAAAGAACTCAGTTGTTTTTAATGGAAGGGCTCTGCCCATTTCGATTGGGTGCGTGGGTATACGCAGCTACTATGGCTTGTTTGGTTGATTGGTTTTTTTTCCTTACCACAATGGAAAATCATTGGTTAATGTACAGTCCCTAGTTTCACACTCATGGTGACTTGGTCGATGGATGATATTGGTCACAAGGGTTTGGTATCGATCACACATGACGCGTCCCGTGTATGATGTTTTGTGAAGTAGAGGATTGGATTGGATATTCGTACTGCGTCTTTTCTCGTTGGTAGAACATGCTTGAGTGTGTGTGGCCTGGTCACTAAGAGGTGAGTTAATAATTATCCTAGAATGATGTTTTGAGTTATGTCGTGGTAATAGGTTGTTGTGTGATTATTGGTAATATTACACTGTGGGTTTCTCTCAGTTGTGCACTGTGTATAGTATGGATGGCTTGTTTTATGCTCGGTGATACCCACTGAGTTTTAAGTGTGTTAATTATTACAATTGATCACTGTTTAGGACAGTCATGTTGGATATTTGGCTTAGTTGTTAAGTCTCATTGAGATGTTTTACAGTGGCATGGTTAGATGGCTTCGGAAATTTACTTCTGTATAACCTATGTCTAAGTGTTGACTGTTGGTTGTATAGTCAATTGCCTTTTCAGGTGTGGCATGTGAAGTTTGATTATTTTGGGTTTCCACTACATATATATGCGGGAACGAATATGAATACAGATCTTGATTGGCTCTATTACAGAAATAGTGTCTTCATTATTATTTTGAAAGAACGACTTTTAAATATAGATATGGATTGAAGAAATGTATGGCAGTAGTGGATGTTAATGATTACAGATTGGGAATGAGTGTTTTTGTTGACTATTATAAAATGTAGAATGTACAAGTAAAAGGAACATAACCTCTTACAAATTGTGTGAAATACTTTTGTTGCAATAGCACTGTGTTGGATATAAATGGACAGTGAAATTAGGAAAATACACAGGAATTATTGCTCAGTCATCTAATTGTTGGTTGATGCATATTTTTCTTACTGCAAAATATGTTATGGATTGCTTGATTAATCTCACGAACAGTAAACATCCCACCCCCCCTCTCATTATCTCATTTTCCACCAATTACAACCCCCTCACATATCCCATATTCCTTTTGTTCACCCCCTGTTCTGATAATGATTACATCTAAGAGAATTTATGTGTTAAGTGGATGAAGTGGCAGTGTCTTGACTAGATTGCAGTAAAGTTTTTTGGGTTAATTTACAGTTGATTGTTGTTGTCATTGAGCAGTGACCATTTCTTTTCCCCTTTCATTATATCATATTTTCGCTCAATACCAACCCCTCATGTATCCTAGAACATTGTTTCACCCCCCTGCTCAATGATTAACGTTAGAACAATTTGTATGGATTGGATTGCGTGGGCCTGTTACTTTCTTAGACAAATCTATTTCGTATTTTTAAGGAGTTGTCATGCATGGTTATTTAAAAGACTGTTTGCTAATTGTTAACATATGCAGGATGAGTTTTTTCAGTAGAGGAAGCCATGTTCGAGGAAACAGAGGTAGAGGTAACTCGAACCGAGGCTCAAGAAGGCCTAGGTTCTCTATACATTTTGATGTTGATTCAGAAGAGATTGGCCAAATGTTTCATGTAGGATTCTTTGATTGGATCGGGCAGGGAATAGTCCGACCTAGGCTTGAAAGGCCTCCTTTCCAAGCCTCAATCCCCCAGCATCCCTATGCCTCCTCATGTCTCCTTACAACCCGAAGTCCCAAAAAATGATGGGTGGCAAGAGATTGTTCACCCCGCAGTCTCCCAACACCATGGCTGGCCAAACTTAACCTTGCCTTCTCCTCCACCTTTGAACCCCATTGTCCCAACTGCCCCTAACCACTTGCCAGTGCAATCCTCCCATGTCAGCAAGAGATTGAAGACTGAAGCCCACCATGCATTTGATAAAGGAAAAGCTATTTCTTCCCCTTCCTCGCCCTCCGATGACTCTGACAAATCCATGTTTTCATAGATGCATTTGAGGGATGATTGTTCCCATGTGATCAGTGAGATAAAGCCTAAAGGCTTTGCCCATCACAAGGCAAATTCAGGAAAGTCAAGAGGTGACAACAACAACCAAGGAAGGGTTGCATCACAGACTGGAAAATGTGGCTTTAAATTTTATGTTATTTATTGTTTTATGACAGTGGACTTCATGGATTTTGGACAACATGTTTTATTTTGGATATATGAGTATTATTTTTGAAAAAAATTCAATTTTCATGAACTAAAATTGCCAAAAGTAAATATGTGGATGGGAGGCACAAGGAGGTGTGTTGCTTAACTAATGGATTATGTTATGATTGTTATGGACTAAAGGGAGTCACAAGGGGTCCCACCTACTAGTTATTATTTATTTATGACCCTTATTATAATTATTACTAGCCCCCTAACTAAAGTTAGTTGAGTCTTTTAATTAACTTAACTAATAAGTTGGTTCAACTACTTCAACCAATTCTAAATTGTTAAAAGCAGAAGTAAGGGGAGGAACAAAAGGAGGATATAAGAACAAAGCATGCCAAGGTTTGCTCTTTGAGTTTATGTTGAGATAGTTTAGTTTTCATTCATTCATATATTCATCATAGCCTAATTCTCTTTTGTGATAGAAGGGTCTTATTGTAGACATCAATATTCAGGGTTGAATCAAATCATTCAGACACTTGTTCTTCAGAGGTGTTGATCTATCTTTGATAGTCTGTGTAAACTTGTCTATTTATGAATTAATTTTCATGACTGATAAAAGCTATTGTGTAGAGTCGAGTGGGCAAAAATCTATGGCAAGTTGATCCAGCTTTTAGAGTTCAGTTTTGGTTTTCTGTCAGAGGTCCTTTTGTATGTTCCATCAGGGATTTCTAAGTTTGACTTTGGTCCAAGATTTCTTTGTGAAGTTTTGTAAAGAAAATGACTCTTTGGTGAATTGGAATGAAATAAAGGATTGCTTTATGTCTCATATATCTTGAGTATCATCTTGGTGTCTTTACTTATGTTCTTACATTTATTTCAGAAACTGATATGTTCAGAAAAATACATAAAAAGTGAATTTCCGGCAAGCTTTTTGTAGATAAAAGACTAGCCTAAGCACTTGTAATTAATACTTGTGAGTTAGGATGTATATTTTTGTTGGCTATAAACATAGGGTGATATTCCCGTATACTTTACTTTAGCCAAGTAAAGTCTGAAAATGCATGAGTAAGATCAATTCATATCTTTTCCTCAACATTTATTCGACGACCGCACTAGGGAGATCTTCGATATCTCTCTGGTTAAATTTTATACTCGATTTTCATGAATACATCTTTCTTTTTCTAATTTTGATTCCTTGACTGTTTTTCTATTCATGACTGTTCCTGTTGCAAGATAGCCCAATCTTGAGCCCGGTCTCCAAGACCAGACCAACATTGCTTTGAACCTGTTTCCTACTATTTTAGACACCGCTAGGACCTGTGTTGAGCTTAACCATTCTTGGGCATCAATTGAAAGAGATATTAGTATTCAAGAACAATTGGAAGCTAGACATAGGCAGCCTAGAAATTAGCAGTAACCTTTTTGTTCCTTCAGTTTTTTCCTTTCTTTCATGTCCTTATATTCTCGTGCTTCTAGAAGAAGAAGAGGCTTGTCACCTGAAATCAATCCTATTGCTGAGATAGGAAGAAGGAACGTTGTGTTATCTTCCAAACAAAGTGCTCTAAGGAGAACTTTATCTGATTCATCTAGTTCGTCTTTCTTTCCCTCATCTATCATCCACAAGATGGCATATAGTGGTGGCTTTGGTGGCACTGGAAGTGCTCCATCTTCCCAATATTCATCATCATTAGTAATTGGTAGCTTGTACAACCACCATATCCCCGTCCAATCTACTACGAACCCCACCAAAGTCATCAAGAAGTATGGACTTTTTCAGTTCGAAGAAGACGCTACAACTATACCATGGCATGTGTCCTCTCCTCTTAACCTAGCTCCTGCTACTCGCCCACTTCCAAAGTTTAAGGAGAATTTGCCTAAGTTTTCAGGAAATAACACTATCAGTACTAATGAACACCTAATGGCATTTTTGAATGCTTGTCATAACATAGGGTCCAACGACAACGATACTTGCATGCGTTTATTCATCAATTCCTTGGAAGGGAAGGCTATGTCTGAACTTTTTGACCTCCCTCCTAAGATTTTGTCTACCTGGGAGGAATTAATCTACTGGTTCGGATCCACTTATGGGAAATCCAAAAGCCCTGTTGGGAAGTTAAGGGAGTAATATAACATCATTTACAAAGATGGTGAGACCATCAGGTCTTTCAACTTGCATTTCACCAAGTTGTATAATCAAATCCCCAAACTTATCTGCCCTCAGAACCAAGCTGACTTCATGCATTACTACAATGCATTTCCTTCTCCTTACCGTCATAGGCTTGAAGAAAAATCCATTGATAATCTCAGTTCCTCTCTACACACTTGTTCAGAGTACGAAGAACAACTTGAACGAAATAGTCTACCCCAGGGAGAATCAATTAGACATACATACATGTCTGCTCTCTTATAACTAGTACAAGATATGAAAAATCGTATGATAGCATTTGAGTAGAAGGGTACTGTCTCCCCTCTCACCCCTGGAGCTTCATCCTCTTTTGCCCCTCCTTTTAGAAGTCCGGTTGAAAATAATTTTCAACCCAAGGCTATCCTACCTAGAAGTTGGTGTAACTTTTGCGAGGAACGCCATGAAGAAACCACATGTGAGGTAAGGAAGAATGCCAGAGACAAGATCTTTGGTAAAAGACCAGAATCCACTATCGTTGTCCTATATTTTTTTGAGCCAGAAGATGTCATGGTTATCAATACCAGAAACAAAGTCTATGCCCCAAAAGGCAAGTTTGACCCTCCTCGCAATTCTTCTAGCTAGAGCTCATCCTCAACCGTTGTTGCACCTCCAGTTCCTAAGATTCTTGAGAGTCAAAGAATCACTCCTC
>JZKD02S1023621.1:88112-130011 GCA_000966675.3 Picea glauca | reverse complement strand
CTTGTGGGTCATTGTATTTTTGGAGTTACACTACGTGGAAAATAGGGTTTGTGGCTAGTCCTGAAACTAGTCAAAAACATGTGTTTTAGGTAAAAACGTCATAACTTCTTCATAAAATATCCAAATTCAGTGAGACCAAATGTGTTGGTTAGGGTACAATTTTTAGTATGTTGTGTAACAGTTTCAGATCAATTCAACAAATATTCCATGTGGGGAACTCTCTACAAGGTCGCTCTCTAGAATAAGCCAAAATTTAACAAGGTATGCCATTTTTGCTATAAATCCTTTTCTGAGAGGTTTCAAGTAGTGACATTTGGAGGAATTGCATAAAAAACACTGAAGAAAATTGTTTATCAGTTTCAGATCTTTATACATTACAGGTACAAAGTTATGATTACTTCAAGTTAGGGTTGTTGACTAATCCAAAACTAGGCATGTGAGACTAAAGAAAAGTTTGTTGAAAATGCTAGTCTCTTGTTGTTAAAGTTAAGGAAGTTTTGCAGGAATGTGATAATATACACCAGGTCTATTACATAGATGCAAATCAGATTTGGATGATGTAATTGATGAGGGATTTTGGTTGAGGTACATGTTAAGTACATGGTTGAGACAACTAGTTGATGATGTTGGTACATATTGATGAGTAGTTGACACATGATTGGTACATACTTGGTACATGGTTGGATGCACTTGTTTATGGTAAAAGTTGATTACAGGTTGTTTGGTACAGGTTGGTGCATGGTTGATGCACTTGTTTATGGCACAGGTTGATTACAGGTTGAGGTACAAGTTGATGCATGGTTGATGCATGGTTCAGATTTATTGGTACAGGTTTACAGCGATATATCTCACAGTGATAGTGTGAAAGTGGTTCCATCATTCTAATTCTACTTTAGGGTGGTAGGACGGGGCAAGGATAGGTGGTTGTAGCCACCCTCTGGTTGTAGCCGGAGAACATAGGGGTTGTAGCCTCCTTCTGGCTGTAGCCAAATAATTGGGGAGTTGGAGATTTCTTCATGTTGTAGCCTGAGAAACTAGGGGGTTGGAGCCTCCTTCCAATTTCAGCTAGAAAACAAAGGAATTTGGTGCTTCCAATGAATGTAATTCTTCAAGACATATAAGAAAAATGATTCTGTGGTTTTCTCCCACTTTGGGTTTCCACATAAAACACTGGTGTATTGTGTATGTGTATGATTGTTCATTTGTTCATTGCTCATTATTGGATGATAATTCTACATTGACATAACACTTGGATTATTTGGTTAAAAAATGATTAAATTGCTCTATTACTGATTCACCCCCCCTCTTAGTAATCCAACAACATCAAGTATAAAATAGGAAGTACCAACCGAGTTGTTGATTTCCTTAGCTGACCTCTAGTCGCAACACTCACCACGATGCTAGACTCTTGCGGTAACGAGACCTTCGGATGGCCCCACCTATATGAGATAGTCATGACTTCACCAACACCTACCAAATGTTGGGCGCACACACAACTGTCACTAATTTCCATCTTCAGGATGAGTTGTTGTTCCATCTGGGCCATATTTGTGTTCCATTAAGCGAGCGAGTGAAGCTGATTTGGGAACCCCACTACAGTCAGGTGGCAGGACACTTTGACATGGAAAAGATAGTGGCAGTGCTACAAAAACATTTCTACTAGTTGAAACTTCGACATGATGTCAACAAGTATATTTCGTCCTGCACTGCCTGCACTATTGCCAAATCAACCACTAAGAAACAAGGCATGTACACTCCTCTGCCTACTCCTAACAGGCACTAGGAATCCCTCTCAATGGACTACATGTCGAGCCTTTCGTCTACCAAGTGGGGAAATGACTGTACTTTTATGGTTGTTGATCACTTTTCCAAGATGGTGATTCTGGCCACCTGTAGGAAGAGCATCACAGCAGAGGCCACTGCCAAGATCTTATTTGAATGAGTGTGGGTAAAATTTGGGATCCCACAAACCATTATCTCAAATCAGGGCAATTGGTTCCTCAACATCGTCTGGTTGAGCCTCTGGTCACTGTTGTACACCAAGCTCACCAAATCCTCTGCCTTCCACCCCTAGACGGATGGCCAAATCGAGGTCATCAACCGAATGATCATGCACATCCTGTGCATGTACAATTACAAGCAACCTCACACATGGGATGAGAGTCTTCCCTATGTTCAACACAACTACAATAGGGCCATACATAGATCAACCGACCACGTCCCCTTTCAGGTGGGGTTGGGATTTCAACCATTGAGTCCCATGGATGTTGAACTACCCCTTGTGACCACCCATGCAGACTCGTTGCATGCTCCAACTGAAGTTGAAAAATACACCCAGTTCATTAAGTCAATCCAACACATCCTCCAAAAGTTTCTGGATATTTTACAGAAGTCCAATGCAAAGTACAAGCAGCGCCATGATCAACACCGAGTGCCACACCAGTTTTAGGTGAGAGACAAAGTTTGGTTGCACTTGTAGAAAGAACACCTTACAGGGCCTCATTGGAAGATTCGTCCACTCATTTATGGACCTTACAACATCACCAAGGTTGTGGGTGACAATTTTTTTGAGCTCAACATCCTCCCCTTCCTTGGCTTGCACCCAGTGTTCAATCTGGACCTCCTTTGACCCTATTTTCCACCATTATTGGACACCTTGAAGATGGAAGAACAATTGAAACCAATAGAGTTCAACCCTGACTGCATGGAAAATGAATCCACTGATCAAATTGTGTACACACTAGTCAAGGGAACTCACCGACAGAGGATCCAGCTTTATCGGGTTGTCCAAGCAGAGCAACTCCTGCACCAAGGCAAGTGGCTCACCTAGGGACAAATTCAACAGAAATTCCCTCATTTGATGGGGGAACTCAATGCAATGGAGACCATTTATTCCAAAGGGGGGAGGATCTCAGTGGCCACCCACCTATTCCAACTCGCTCAAAACATTTTTTTGACAACTTACTATTTTTAGAAGTTTTTCGAGTCCCAAACTTCTGGGGCCATTTTGAGGGCCTAAACGATGTTTTTTCATAATCTGGCACCTCAATGATGGATAAATTTTTGTATTGATCCTATTAAATTAATATACTCGTCAATACCTTTCCATCAAGCTATCATGCACTCTAAACGAAGATTGTATGCAAAAGTTACGACCTCGGGAAATTGATGTACTATCTTACCCCAACGGGGCCCACATGACTTTTGACGCTTCATCTCCTAGGGTTAGGTTTTTGTATGTCTAGGGTTTTGGAATTCATGTTTATTGTAAAAATTCCTTCATAGCCTCAATGTACTCATATCCTTACGAATGATCATAGTTTCCACATCTCTTCTCAGAGATAAGATGCCACCATTCTAGCAAGCTTGTTTTCAGTCTGCATTTTATAGTTTCAACATATTTCTTATTTAATAGAAGTCAAGTTTTACTGTATATCTATTATTATTCACTGTGTCTCTATTGTCATAGGGGTAGACCCAGGGTTCAATGATTGAACAATGCACCAACAAAACCCTAACTATCGGCCTTTTCGGCAACACCTGCGAAGCAGATGAAGTCTCACCCGAGGTAGAGGCAGGGGTGGTTGCAGGACTCAAGTATCTGCAACCTAGCCGGGACACAAATATGTGATTACAACACTCTAACAAAGAACTTAACACTTATCATTCGTTAGTATTTAATCCTTGTTCACAACACAGATAAACCCTAATTACATAGCAGCACAATATTCAACAAGACCTAACACATTCAAGCACTTAGCATATAGAGATAAGTCAGATCTAGCATTCATTCACATGGCTAAGCACTAAGCTATCATATCAGATGTATCTAAACATTCATGAAGGTAAGCACAAAGTATAAATCATATGAATGATATAACAACCATAATGCACAAAGCAACTTTAACACAGGATGTACGTGGTTCACCCCCAGCCTGGGGCTACGTCCACCAACTCTTCTTCTCTTTATTGTCTTGTCAATCATCTACATGCACAGAGCCACAAAATCCTACTCCGCATAGGAAAAGAGATCTGTGCGTACTTTTCCAGATCCTCATTCCCCGAGCTAGGTTACAACACAAAGACTTCTTACAATCTACACACAAGCTTCTTACAACCACCTGCACTTATCTCTACAAGTGTTCAACACAGCATGCACAAAGTGTTTACAACTATTCACACTTAGCTCACCGTCCAACTAGATCTACTTCTTACATCGCCTAACTACTTATTTATACATTACAAAAAGGGGCCTAAACATGGGTAAACCCATGGGCCAACATCTCCATACTCGTTACATAAACCCTAATCCAAAAACTGCTCTAAAAAGGGGTCAAGATTCCGTAATCCCGCTTCGACTTGCGCTCTATCTTTGACCAGCCTGTCGAAGTCCCAAAATTGGTCAAACATGACCAACATTTCCACAAAACTTGGTCAAGGGCCAACAGACCCCCAACACTCACCTGTGACTCATCCCGAGCCACTCTAATCTAGGTAACTCTGCCTCAAATTCCTCGAGCTTGGCTCGGGCTGATTCAACCTGCTGCTTCGCCAAGGCCTCCTACTCAACAAACTCCTGAATAACTGCCTCGTTCATAGGTCTTTCCAAGCATTGTTCGACTGTGGTGACTACTTGTTCTAGTTATGCTCCTCATCCTTCAATCTCCTCAAAAAGTAGGCAAGCTGCATCCTAGACTGGCTAGAGCTTCTGAGTCACTTCCATGACTTTGCTCTATATGGCATGGACCTGTTGTTAAACAATGCGTTGATCCTAGGATCTTTTCATCTTCTCAACTGCTGACAGGAGCTTCAACTGTGCTTGTACTATTGTTTCTTGCTACTTTTCCTCCTAGAGATGTGACTCCAGTGTCCTTAGTTCAGGGTCCTCTGTAAGTTTCTCATAAGTCTACGCACTTCGACTGCTAAGTTGTTTACATTCCAAGGCTAATGCTTTGATTCTCTCAACTGCGCTCCAGGCAGTTGCTTCTCTCTGGTCTCACACATCCTATGGAGTGCTTGGCACTGTTTGTATCTCTAGATCTTTTATTCTCTGTTGGATTTGTTGAATGGCTTCAGTCAGCTTCCCCACTTGACATTCCACTGGATCGTTTTCCATTTGTTCTAAGCTCGTCACAGAGCAGAGTGATCTAGTGATTGCTTCTTTAATTCCAATCTGCTCTGCGAGCAACTGCTCTTTCTCCTTCTGGATATGTGCTCTATATTTTGCGAACTTTACTTGGAGGTCATCTTTTTCCTACTGTGAAACCTGACGCTGCTCTATGACTTCCTCTTGTACTTGCTTCAGGGCCTCTGTGACCTGTTCTTTTTCTTATTGGACATGATGAAGGTGAGCTTCGGTCACATCTTCTATTCTGTGGAGTTGGGCAGGCTCATCTCCCAACTTTGTTTCTTCTGATGATGGGGGTGTAGTAGATATTGCGCGGCTGGAGTGAAGGGCTTGTTGTACCCCTCTCAACTTTGATTCAATCCTTTCGTACATGGTCTCTTGTTTTGATTCACTACGTTGTAAGATATCCTTTGAGGTGTCTGACACGACAATAATGATGAGGTTGATGTCATCCACTGTGAGCACAGTCTGCAACTTGGGTCTACTAGATTTTGACTTCTTCTACGATGTAGGTTTCATGGTGGAAACCTTTCTTTTATTGGATGTTTCAGCCTCATTAATGGGATCCCTAGATAGTGTTACTTCGCCTTTCTTTTGCTTGTCTTCTTCTCCGTTGTTCTCTTCGTTGTCTACTTCTTCATCAACTCCTCCTCCTGGTGATTCTGAAGCAGTCTCGTTTGATGCGTTGTTCAGCTTCTGTACCTCTCCTATCTTCTTCCTTCTACTAATTCCAGGTGCATCGTACTCTTCGCGAGTGACCATCGGACTTCCGATTAGGTCGGGATCGGACAGTTCGGCCTAGTCGACTCGGATAAGGAAATCTGCAGGCCATTCCTTAGTTATTTCTTCCATGTCCTCCTCTGTGAGCTTATAGTAACTTTGTATCTCTTCCTTGTGTTCACCTCCACGCGTAGTGATATAAATGAAATGTCTATCCATGTGGAACTTTTCATAGGGCCTGAACCTGTGAAGGGTGTTTGGTGTCATACGAGGGAAGGAATCAATAGCCCTCTTCAACTTCAGGTAGTAGGTGTGGAACACCGCGTTTGACTGCCATTGTTTCCCCATGTCCCTTGAGTACCAGAGCGTGGTGAACTTCGTAGCTAGAGGTTCGGATGGTTCAATCTCAGAGAAGGTGTCACCTTTCGACAGATCCCAATCAATGAAGGTGATGATGATCAATAGCCAGCTGAAATGGAACTCATAGCCTTGATCCTAAGCTTCACGACAGTCTTTTTCTAACTGGTTGACAAGGTAGTTCACCCAGTTCATTTGTATGCCTTCCACCCATTTTCCCACGAGATCGACAACGAACCCTGTGACCTGCGTGGGTCTGTTCTTTCTTACTAGCTTACCTGTGATCAACTGGTAGGCTAGGTGCACTGCGACATTCTGGATGGAGGCTAACTTGTAGCTCTGCTTCCCCTTTTCCACATCGCCATAGGTGTCTTTGATTGTCTGTGCCAAGGCGTGATCTGCAGCCTTCCCTGGGTAAAAGTCTTGTGGGTCTGGTCCTTGCATGCTCAATCCAGTGATACGATAGATCAATGACGGATCGACGGTGATGCATCTATCCAACCACATATAACTTACATCAAAGCACGACAACAGGATATTAACGCACGTTAACCTCCCGGTGCCTTCCAAAATGGGGTATCTTCATTACATTCATAATAGTGGACCTTGTGATGTCAATAGTCCATGGTTGGGGGATGATCTTCGACTTCTTCCCCTTCGTCTTGGTCAAATATTTATGCGGCGCTAGAATACCATAGTTCTTGCGATCTCGTAGGTTATAGTCGTTGATACTCAGTGTTAGAATCTTATCCAGTTGTGCCTTGACTGCGCGTATCCCCTTCGGGAGGTACGCAGTAATCAACATGTAGTCGAAGTCCTTTGGGACACTGTCACGACTCACTGCGCCAGCCAGGGGTGGGATGTAGTCGGGCATGATTGATGGGATGAGCTTCGCATTCGCCAATTCATTAGGATGCTTGGTTCATTTCTCAGTCACAGCTCGGGATGGTCCAGATCCACGAGAAGTTGACGGGGAGGTTGACACTCCTTGCATCGATGAAGCTTGAATTCCTACGGACATCACCTTCTCAGCCATAAGGTCGGTTAGAATTTCTTCAACAAACTTTTCTATTGCGCTGAGTTTGTTCGACATGCATGCTCGAGATCAGGTATCTCAGGTCAGTGTTCAAACACTCAATGTAATAGAGCGGGTGGTGAAGTCTCAATAGGCACAACATGCTAAAAATGAATTCTTTGTGGGCTTGGATATAATTCACAAAAGTGTTCTCGATGCAACATTCGACAAGATAAATAGACAACGTCGTAACAGATTCTTCCAACATGTCAAAAATCCTTAATCAATGCAGTTCCATCCGTTATGGCGCTATCCCAACAATCCAATATCGATCTTTCTGATCATAACTGTCGTTCTAACCATTCGGGAGCATCGATCTAATCGTCATAATGCCTCCAACGGTCATATTTCTCTGCTATGGCAAAGTGACACTCTGCACTGTTCTGATATTCTGGTGAAGTTCAAGTTCTATAAATCCCCCTTTTGCGAAGTCCTTTCTGGTACCTCTTGCAATTTTTCTAGCTTTGTTTTCTTCTTGCTTAGCTTTCTAGCCTTCTTTCCTGTGATCTGTGTCTCGGTATTCCTCTTTCCATTCTTGTTGTAATTTGTACTCAACATAGTAACTTCGCGCTGATGAGATTCTTTCATAGGGTTCGAGGGTAATACTTCTTCTTTTTCTGGAGTAGGTGCTCTACTCTCTTGTACATATAGGTGTTTCAAGTATTCATGTGTTCTTTCAACTTCGACGTCGAGATATCTGGTCCTCAGTAGCTTCGACTGGTCTTCTTGTTCTTTCAGTAAGTGCACTATTCTCCTAGCCGTGAAATCTCTTAGTTCTATCTTTTTCTATTCTAGAGCTTCCTCTTCTTGTTTTCTTCGGATCTGATCTTTCTCAATCCAAGTTTTTCCTAGCAAAATAGCAAATGGGGCGTTGTTCTCAACAAATTTATCAACCTCAAATTCTTCCTCTGTCAAAGTTCCATGAGTACTCATAGATATCTGGGTAAGTCTTCCACATAGGGATATCATCTTTCCTCTAAATAATCCTATTCCTCCCAATGAAGGAATCATAACAAGATTTCCCAAAATTTCCAAAGTTCTTTCTGTCATGATATTCACCTTTGTTTCCTCATCCAGAACACAATCTATTTCGAAGTCTCCTATTTTTGTTTCTATGCACTCTTTTTCTTTTAAGATATCTGATATATTGGTGTCTTTGTGATCATTCAAGGCTTCTTTTATCTGCAATAATACAGTCACTGATTCTTTCTTCTTTCTGTGATTCTATCATATCCTTAGTTTCTTGGCCTTCCTTAGGGTTTTCTTGTCTCATATTCATCTTCTCAACTTTAGCAATCATTCTAGGGCAATCCATAACTTCATGATCGACGGCTTTGCAACAAAGACAAGTAGGGTTTCTACCAGGGCATTCTTTAACAAGATGTCCCGATCTTCTGCAACTGTAACAAAGGGTTAATCATCTTTTTATCTTAAATGATCCCTAGACTTTCCTGTACTGCCCATTAGGATCACAGTAACTAACCTACAAAAAATTCTTTCTAGGGTCCTGCATCCACTTGTTAGTCCAAACATTCTTTCTATGCATAGGAATAACATATCTTTCACAATTTCTATCAGATCTACGCATATCAAATATTTTTTCTTCTAGTTGTGTCCTAGTTTTCAGGCTAGGAATTTTTTTATCAAACATACCTAGATCCATACTTTCGAAACAAAAATTTTCCACTTATCTTACCTTTATCAGAGCACAAAGCTTCAAGATATTACCTCTTTTCTTCAGATATGACTTTTCTTCTTAGGATAGAGCTTCACAAGTCAAGTATAATACTGCACACTAGGGCAATAGATCTACACATAGAGCTTTCTCTTTTCTTTAGTTCCCAACAATCACAGTTCTAGGTCCCAGCAACAGAACCATTTGTTGGCACAGGGGCAGACCTAGGGTTAAATGCTTCAATAGCGCACCAACAAAACCCTAACTACCGACCCTTTTGACAACACCTGCGAAGTAGATGAAGTCTCACCCTAGGTAGAGGCAAGGGTGGTTGTAGGGTCAAGTGTCTACAACCTAGCTGGGACACAGATTTGTGATTACAAAACTCTAACAGATCACTTAGAATTTATCGTTCGTTGGTATTTAATCCTTGTTTATAGCGCAGATAAACCCTAATTACATAGCAGTGCAATATTCAACAAGACCTAACACATTCAAGCACTTAGCATATAGAGATAAGTCAAATCTAGCATTCATTCACATGGCTAATCACTAAGCTATCATATCAGATGTATCTAAACATTCATGAAGGTAAGCACATAGCATAAATCATATGAACAATATAACAACCATAATGCACAAAGCAGCCATAACAGAGGATGTAAGTGGTTCACCGCCAACCTGGGGCTACTTCCATCAACTCTTCTTCTCTTTATTGTTTTCTGTCAATCATCTACATGCATAGAGCCACAAAAGCCTACTCTGCATAGGACAAGAGATCTGTGCGCACTTCGCCAGATCCTTCTTCCCCAATATAGGTTATAGCACAGAGCCTTCTTACAATCTACACTCAAGCTTCTTACAACCACCTGCACTTAGCTCTGCAAGTGTTCAACACATCATGCACAAAGCGTTTACAACTATTCACACTTAGCTCACCGACCAGCTAGATCTACTTCTTACATCGCCTAGCTACTTATTTATACATTACAAAAAAGGACCTAAACATGGGTAAACCCATGGGTCGACATCCCCATACCCGTTACATAAACCCTAATCCCAAAACTTCCCTAAAAAGGGTCTAAGATCCCGCAATCTCCGCTTCGACTTGCGCTCTGTTTCGAACAGCCTATCCAAGTCCCAAAATTGGTCAAACATGACTAGCGTTTCCACAAAACCTGGTCAAGGGCCAACAACCTCTTTGTATTATTATAATTCTGTGTTTTCATTTCATTCCACTCATAAATATGTATCATCATTGCTCTCCTTAAAATAATTCTTTCACTTGGACTCCAGCAGCTGATCAATCCTTTCAAGATTTGAAGGTGGATATGTGCACCACTCTTGTCTTGGCCCTTCCTGACTTCAAAAATACTTTTGTCCTGGAATGTGATACTTCTGGGAGAGGTATTGGAGCATTCCTTATGCAAGATGGCCGACATTTGGCCTTTACTAGCAAACAACTGTCAGAGTAACATTTGGGCCAATCAATATATTAAAAGGAAATGTTGGCTATTCTACATGCAGTGGATCCTTGGTGCCTTTATCTATTGGGGTAATGCTTCCAAATTAAGGAAGATAATTAGAGCCTCAAGTATTTTTTGGAGCAACGTCTTTCATCCTCGGAGCAACAAAAATGGGTGACTAAGCTCTTTGGATATGATCGCGAGATCATTTACACGAAAGGAAAAGACAATGCGGTTGTTGACGCTCTTTCAAGAAAATATGAAGATGAAGGTTCCTTTTATTCCCTCTCCTTCATTGTACCATATTGGATTTAAAATTTTCGCTAGGAATGGTTGCAAGATCCCAAAATTTCGAGTCTAATCCAACAAATGGAAGACAATTCTCCAGTTTCCCCATGGTACTCTTGGAACAATGATGATATTTTCTACAAAGACCATTTATATTTAAGTAAACAGTGACAACTTAAATCCATGGTGATTTTTGAGCTTCATGCTACACCCACAACTAGGCAATCGGGGTTTACCAAAACTTATGACAGGGTCAAATGTTCTTTTTTCTGGGATGGTACGAAACATGACATTCACACTTTTGTGGAAGAATGTGATATATGTCAATACAACAAGGGAGAAACAGTCAAATCTTCAGGCACACTACAACCACTTCTGATCCCACCCGCTCTTTGGAGGGATATCTCTATGGATTTTATTTTTGGATTACCTAAATTGGGATATAAGTCAGTCATCATGGTGGTAGTTGATCGTCTTTCCAAGTATGCTCATTTATGTGCTCTTCAACACCCATTCATCGCCTCCACTGTGGCTCAAATTTTCATGGATCATATCTTCAAGCTTCATGGCATGCCTCATTCTATTGTTTCTGACAGAGATCCCACTTTCACAAGCAATTTTTGGCAAGAACTTTTCAGGATACAGGGAACACAAATGCATCTAAGCACTCCCTATCATCCCCATACTGATGGTCAAACTAAAGTTTTCAACAAGTGTTTGGAATCATATTTGAGGTGTTTTGCATCTGAACGAAAAAATCATTGGGCTCAATGGTTACCCCTAGCTAAATGGTGGTACAACATTTCTTACCATACAACTAGTACTCACATGACTCCTTTTGAAGTAGTATATGGAAAAAATCCACTTCTAGTTCTATCATACATGCCCGACGTATCAAAGGTCTAGGTGGTTGACCAAACTCTTACAGTTCAAGAGGCTATTATATGTACCCTCAAAGATAATTTTTTCATGGCTCAAAATCACATGAAGCAACAAGAAGATCAAGGTCTCTCAGAATGTTAATTTTCTGAAGGGGACCAAGTGTTTCTTTGACTGCAACCTTATAAGAAGACTCCACTCAAGGAAGACCATTGTCAGAAACTAGCGCCCAAGTTTTATGGTCCTTATACAATTCTCAAGTGTGTAGGCCAGGTGGCCTATCAGTTAGCTTTTCCCAGTCATTCTAAGCTCCATCTTGTTTTTCATGTCTCCTGCTTAAAGAAGGTGATTGGAACTAAGTGCCAAACTCAAACTAGTCTTCCTGAGTTGGATGAAGAAGGCTCCATCTGGTTACAACCACAAGTAGTCTTGGACCAGTGTGAGCGTCGTCTCCTTCATCACACCATCAAGGAAGTGTTAGTCGAGGGCATGAGAAGTTTTGTCTTGAGAATTATTGTAATAGAGCACTGCTATGCTAGAGGTTTCCCCCTTGAAGAGGCAAGTGAGCATTGTTTCATATCAATAAAGGTATTATTTTGGTGTTGTGGTTTCATCTATTGTGTCATTCCATTATTATTCTCTACAATGTTTTTGTTTTTGGCTATTATAATAGATTTGGTACCTTACATAGTTCACTCAAGAACCTTTGAATTTTGACCTTCTCATCCCTGATGAAGTCCACGTACCTTAGAAGTTCCAATAATATTCTCTCATACTCATCCATGGTCATGCTTCTAACCTTGAGTTCAAATAACTCTTACATATTCTTGTCATAATATTTCTCTTACAAGTATTTATGTTGGAAATATCTTTTAAATTTCGTCCATGAGATCCGCTTCTCCTCAATGTGCTTAACCTACTTAAGTTGATCCCACCACATAAATGTTTTTCCTTGAAGATGGTAGGTTGCAGTTCTTGCTTCCACATTCGATGGATAATCATGCCCAACAACCAAGCTTCATCTTCTTCTTCCTTTGTATGGTTGTATAATTCTTGGGCATCCTCCATGTCTCTAGTACTCATGTAGGAACAAAATCTATTTTTCCTATAACTAAGGTTTATGTTTTCCCAAGATACAACCATTTCAGTCAGATACTAAGGTATAAAACATAAATACGTCATTTTTAAATTTTTATTACAAAGATAATATTTTTGTTTTTTGTTTTCATTTATGAGTTGCTACTCTTTATGTTCCACGTATGTTCTTTTCTCTGTGTTCTATGCGATCTCGACAAATCAGACACATAACGAAAAGTTATTTCTTATCTATGTATTCTCTTTGTCGTGAGCTTTATGCAATCTCGGTAAATAAAAAACAGAGAAAAAACTTGCATTTTTCGAGTAAGCTAACCAAGATCTAACCCCTTGTTGTCAAGAAGAATTTTTTTTTTTTTTTTTTTGGTGGATACATGAAAATATTTTTTATTAAGCACACACTCCAAGATTGTCTTCCACAACAACAACACTCTCAATCCTCCTTCTAAAGATTATAATGTGTTTTGCACTAGCCCACTTGGTTAAAAGTTGTTTTATTAAGTAAAAGGTCTTGAGTTCAAATCTCTTTTTTGTTACTTTTTTTGAAAAAGTTCATGCATTCATTGTAAAGTGCACTTCACTTAATTATAAAAGTGAAACACTATCAAATGACTCTAAGATTTTGTTTTAAGTTATTCGTTTTGCATGGAACTTTCATTTATAAAGTAACTTCATTGTAAAAGTGATTCTCACTTGTTCTATAAAAGTGGGTCACTTCATAAGTAACTTATTTAAAAGTGAGATTATAGGAAAATTTATGTAAAGTGGAACATCACCACATGGATCAATTTATACTTGACACATGGCTCTTTGGTTACCATTTATGGTTTTTTTTTCAAAATGACATAACTCTCACGTCTGAAGTCCATTTTCAATGCCCTTTTTTTTAAACAACCAATTTTTTTTTAGAGCTTTCCATCCATAACATCAATTTTATCTTTTAAATCCATATTCTCTACATATTTTAATATGGCTTCTCCTAGTGATCTTTTTCTTACCAATACTAACTACTGCTCATGGAAATCCCATATGGAATATGTACTAACAAGTAAAGGATTGTACCAGATTACCTTGGGAACAAAACAAGCCCCCTATATTGGTGAAAATAAAGTCAAATGGGATAATAAGAATGACAAAGCATGTGGACTAATCATAATTTTCGTCTCTCTTGATTTAAGGTTTCACCTTCAAGGAATTAATGGCCCAAATAAAGTTTGCGAAAATCTTGAAGTTGTGTTTGGTAAACACAATATTATTCAAACCCGTCGATTGGAAAATCAGTTAATGACTTTAAATCCAA
Source organism: Picea glauca (assembly GCA_000966675.3). Classification (NCBI taxonomy): domain Eukaryota; kingdom Viridiplantae; phylum Streptophyta; class Pinopsida; order Pinales; family Pinaceae; genus Picea; species Picea glauca. Next base: position 116,028 of record JZKD02S1023621.1, on the reverse strand, counting down.
ATGATTTTCCTTGCATTGAAGACTACTTATCTAAGTTCAAAACACTTATACTTTTATGTATAGACTACAAACTAGATCTTAAGAAGATTGATGCATATATGTTATTCTTGCTAAGTTTGGTAGTGCATATTATATTTTTGTATCTACCTTTTATGCCACTATAGACGCTCTCGAGAGTTATTATAAAGAACACTCTCTTGATTCCTTTTGTGATTCTTTTATTCAAGTGAATGATAAGCTTGTGCAACTTGGATTGATTATCACTGCAGGTACATCCAACAAAGATTCAGTGTTTTAGTATGAAGATAAATCCAAGAATCCCAAGAAGCAACTTCCTCTCACGACAACAAGCAAAACAAGGGTCCCAAACCCTCTTCATCGTCTTTTGTTCCTAATATTGACTAATGAACAAAATCCAAAAATAAGAAGACTGACGGACATTGCAACTTTTGTGGGAAATATGGTCATGTGGAGTCTAAATCTTTTAAAAAGATGGAATCCTTAGAAGTAGTAATGAAGAAGAAAAACATCAATATTGATTCTTCTTCTTCTTCTTCTCATGGACATGCACTTTCTGCTTCTCGTTTCTCCTTCAACACAACTAATACTTCTTCTTCTTATGAGTGGCTTATTGATTTTGGGATATCTTATCATATGGCTAAGAACAAAACCATCTTTTTGTTCTAAATGAATATAACACCAAGAAAATATTTGTTGGTGATGATAGATCTCTTAGTTTTGTAGGGTATGGAACAAATCAAGTAGATAATGGTCATTTCAATGACATATTATGCATTCCAAGTATTTCCTACAACCTTCTATCAGTATATTAGATCACTCATTTAGGTGAAGGTAAAACTTTGAAGCTTTCACCTTACGAAGATGTAATCAAGGATTTAAAATATCTTAAGCATGTCCTAACAATTGGAATTGTTGATGATAATACGAGGTTGAACAAGTTTGACAACTTTGGGTCATCATATTTTCCATCATTTTTTGTTGCTCATAGCGATGAATTGAGCAAGCTTTGGCATGATAAGTTTGGTCATCTGAACTATCTCTCATTGCAACAACTATGTAATCAACACATGGTGACTGTTCTTCCTCTTGTTTCTTGCAGAGATGGTGTTTGTGTCGGTTTTGTTCTCGAAAAACATCATTAGAACAGTTTTGACAAACGTGTCTCTTGGCACACCTCAACCCCTTTGCAACTTATTTACAATGATTTATGTGGTTCACTTTATTTTCTTTATTTCTCTGGGTGCAAGTATTTATTAACTTTCAATGATGAATTCTCCAGATGCACTTGGGTTTACTTATTAAAACTTAAGAGCAAAGTTTTTGACAAATTTTTGGTGTATAAGGCCCTTGTAGAAAAACAATATAGAAATCAAATCAAAGATTAAGAAAAAATAATGGAGGTGAATATGTGAACAGTAAATTTACAAGTTACTGTATTTAATAGGGCCTTTAGATGCACCATACTATTCCATATACAACACAACAAAATGGTGTTGTTGAGAGAAAGAATCACACATTAAAAGAAATGGCTAATTGTATGATCCAATCTAAAGGATTAAGTTTTTATTATTGGACATAAGTCATCAATTGTGAAAATCACATAGTAAATCACACTCCCACAAAGGCTCTAAGAAATATAACATTGGAAGAAGCATGGAATACAATTAATCCATATGTAATCCACTTCCATGTATTTGGTAGTGTAGCATGGGTTCACATTCCTCATGAGAAAATGAAATCTTTCTAGCCTAAAAGTGAGAAGTGTATTTTGTTTTGATATTCTGAAGATGTCAAAGGTTACAGACTTCTTCAACATCATTTCAATGAAATTATTATTAGAAGATGTTGGACACACAATCCTTGTGATTGTGTTACTTGTAACAATATTATAAATATGAAGAGTCGTAGGTGATAGGAAAAGTCACCCGTTAGGAAAGACCAACAATCACTCAAACTGTATTTATGTACCTATCATGTTAATGCAATATACATTAGTGTGGAATTACGTTTTTCGACAATGTCAGGCCTAACAATGGTATTAGAGCGGGATAACTCCATAGTTTTATTCTTTGGCATTTTCTTCCTTCCTCTCGAGAAGAAAACGCTTCCTAACTCTCTCCATGTCCATCTTCCTTCCATTCAGCCTCTCTGGAACTAAACACACGGCCTAGTTAGGGTTTTTCTCATCATGTAGGGTTTCTCTCATTGCCCTCACACTGCATATGCCTTTCACACTGGTTGAAAAAAAATTTGTTTGTTGGTTGAAACCCTAATCCCAAGTAAAACCCCTATGCCCATCGAAATTTCTAGGTATTCATGCTAGGGTTTCTCTGTCGAGGCTCACATTGCATTGTCATTTCCATTATTGTTTCCATTGCATGTTAATAGAGTGGGATAACTTCATGATTTTGTTCTTTGGCGTTTTCTTCCTTCCTCTCGAGAAGAAAACGCTTCCTAACTCTCTCCATGTCCATCTTCCTTCCATTCAACCTCTCTGGAACTAAACAAATGGCATGGTTAGGGTTTCTCTCATCATGTAGGGTTTCTCTCATTTCCCTCACACTGCATATGCCTTTCACACTGGTTGAAATTTTTTTTGTTCGTTGGTTGAAACCCTAATCCCAAGTAAAACCCCTACGCCCATCGAAATTTGTAGGTATTCATGCTAGGGTTTCTCTGTCGAAGCTCACATTGCATTGTTGTTTCCATTGCATGTTAATTCCCCACACACTAGTCACTCATCGTTGCACCTCACACTCCCCCATTGAGGCAACCATTCAATGCGCGGACAGAGAAATAACTCTCCCCTCGACTTCATTCCCACAACACCTTATCCCTTGATATCATTCCCATGGACTGAGAAACAATTGTATTATCCTTGTTGTAAATTGAATGGTGACTACTCTTTGCGAATGCACCTCCCACGCCCTCAAACGCATACCAAAATCGTCGATATAAACCCTACGTGACCAAAACCCTTAACATTCTCGTATCAAAGAACCCTACGCAAACAATCTCGGTTTGGCCTCATAGTGCTAGTTCGAACTTGACTCAACTCGTGACCTCACATTCTCTGAACATAAAGATGATATATGAGTATTGTCCCATGGCGTGACCGAGATAAAACACTACCACGGACTTTGGGCTTGAGTGGCTATGGAGCTGACCACTTGGCATATTGAATGGATGTTACAATGTTTCATTTATGGATGTGATGTCCTTATTTTATACATAAGTGATTTCCTTTGCTTAAACGAGTGTGATTACCACTCCAAACACTGCATATAACATTTCCAAGGAATTGACTTAGATGAATCGTTGAGGGTCCTACAAGGTCAGTCGGTGAAGGCACCTCATTGGTATCAATTTGACTCGTTGGTATCCATTCGAAGTATCTTGTGTTATTATTGTTCATATTTACATCGCTTTTGTATACATTTCAGTAGAATACTAATTGCTTCGTTCTTTTCCATTATTTTTCATAGAACTAACAAGTAGTTATTACTATAACTACCTCTCTGTATAGATATATGTGTTCAAGGTTTTTGTAGGTTGTGGAGAAACCATTGGGAAAGAGAGAAATGACTATGTCAATTGGGAACAACACCGAACGTTGGGATCTTGGTGAGTTGATTTTCCTCTTTTTCAATGAGTTATTTATTCTTGTGAAATTCGGTTATTATATCTTAGTTTGGTATTCTGTTTGGAATGTAATTTGTATATGGTCATTGGTACGCTGCAGTAATCCCACTATTATAAGGGATTTTCCCCGAAAGCAACAATAAGAGGATTTTTCTCTATCATCTCGCATTTTACCATAATAATTCAAATTGTATGTATTATTACATGCGGTAGTAACAACTTTTGGTTCACTTTAATTAATTTCATTTGTCAATGAGTTGATTTTTCTTTGTTTCTATGGTATGACACCATGGATTTCATATTATATTCTAACATTACTATTTTCTTAAATTGAGATTTAGTTTTTATTTTTCCACATATGTATTTATAGAATATTTAAGTATCAAATCAATACTCATAATTTTATAATTAAAGAAAACAATGGCATTGGCTAAACGTTTTACCTTTTGGGTTTTCTGGCAGGAATTGGCCGGAATCTGACGATGTAAATTTGGACAAAATCTCTATTTTATGTTTACTTTAACTTGTTTAAATTGCTTTTCTGAATGCATAAATGGATTCAGTGTGCTGAAAAACCCCTGGGGCACTCGGATTATCCAAACTTAGCCACTCAAATCTGCAGATCCAACAATTCATCACCGGATTTCGGGCAACATCAAACGAAAAAAGTGACCAAAAAAAACCCAAAAGGTAGAACATTTAGACTACTCCGAAAACAATAGATAGGAAACACAATATATTTTTATAATGTTATGATTTTCCTAAATTAAACTTTATCTTTTTTTCCATATATATTTGTGTGTATTTAGATTTTTTACATATCAAATTAACACTACTAATTTTATAATTAAAAAAAAACAATAAATATATGTATTTGTGTGTTTTTAGATTTTTCACATATCAGATCAACACTATTAATTTTATAATTAAAAGAAAAAACAATAGATATATGTATTTGTGTGTATTTAGATTTTTTACATATATGATCAACATTACTAATTTTATAATTAAAAAAAAAAACAATAGATAAAAAAACATAATGTATTTTTATTATATCAATGCCTAAAATAATTTTTTTTCTTCTTTTAGTGAGAGCGGCATTATTGTAGGTGAGTACAACAAAGTTGAAAACTTTTAAACTATGGTTGCAGTGGTGTGACAATTATCCTTTGCGAAGGAGGCCCTTAAGATGTGGTTGTGGGAAGTGTAAGTACAAATGAAGGGGAATAAAAGAACCCATGCAAATAAATATTAATATCTTAATTCTCTTCAAAATTTAGCAACCAATAGAACCTTTTTGGTGTGTAATACAACATTGTTTATCTTACACTATTAGGGAAGCTCATAAAACTCTAAAAGCAAAAGCTTTGGTAGTGAATTTTACAAATATTTTGTACACCCTGTGGCCAAAGTTATCTTCATAAGTACTAGAGTATTGGGCAAAGGTTCGATAAGAAGGTGAAATTCAAATTTCATGCGTAAATTCAATAAGAAGATTAAATGGCACAATTCTTGTAGGTCTTGAAGCTTAAAGAAAACAATATCCCACCTTGAAGGGAAAATACTAGTATAAAATCACATACTAAAGTCTTGATGGCAATTATATATGGTAACTTAGTAGAAAAAAATCAAATTGATTCGTTTTAAACTTCTCTTCCAACGTTTTGAAGGTAATAGTTTTACTGAGGGTTACTTAGATAATCAAGTTTGAATCATCCATCACCTATGATTCTATTCCTAAAGGACTTGGGAGCCTACTAATAATGGACAAAAATCATGCCTTAGTTACAATAAGACTCGGGAGCTTACTAATAAAAATCATGCCTTAGTTACAATAAGACTCGGGAGCTTACTAATAAAGGACAAAAGTCATGTCTTAGTTACAATAACCATGGCAACTTTAGTTGAACGCACTTCATGCTTGTTTTGTTAATTCCAGAGTTTGAAAGTGTTTGAAACCAACCAAATAAATAGAGTTTGAGTGTTTCAAACAAATCAAATTAAAGTAAACTATAGGAAAGGGAAAAAAAATTGTTACCCCTTTATAATTATTGATAAAGTAAACTATAGAAAAAGAAAAAAAAATTGTCACCCCTCTATAATTATTGAATGTACCAAAAAAAATTCTAAAAATCCATGTAAATAATTTCTTTATGTATTTTTTTCTTTTCAATATTATTACTACATTATGTTTTTATTTTATTTTTTATATATTTATATTCATATTTTACTATTTATATATTTAATGTTTATTTTTGGCCACCACATACAACACTTGTTTAAGAATAGATTAGTAACAATTTATTTAATAGATTCTTAATTTTATGATTTGATTATATTTATACATTAAAAATCATAATAAATATTAATTATAGATTTTAATTTTCTTACTTATTTATATTAATAATATTATATATTGATATTTAAATTATATATTTAATATTTAAATGATATATTGATATACAATTATATCACTATCTTCATTAAAAAAAGGCAAAATAAATATTGATTACAAATTTCAAATTTATGATATATTATTTATATTATTAGTCTATGTTGAAGGCCTAGAGGGACTATAGCTATCGATAATTCATTGAATTCATATTAGTTTGTCCTTTGACTATAAATTTTTGCATAATCTCTATTGTTCTAACTAGAGAACTAAAAACATTGTTTTTTTATATAATAAAAAAATTCTTATATGTCATTATCTCATTGGAGAATAGAATCGAAGTCTTATTGCCAGCTTCGCTATTCCCAATGTTTTAAATGTTAACATATCCATTCTTTTTGAATTTTTATTATTTTTATTTAAATGTTTAGATATCCAAAGTTTTGAGCATCGACACTCATTTTTATTATTTTTATTTATTTTTAGTAAGTACTTAAACATGCATTCTTATTATTAAGTATGTAAAACGGCCTGACACAATGCATTCTTTTTTAAATGTTTACATAGCACGAGGCCCTTAAACAGTCCTGACAGCCTTAAATGTTTACTTAACAGGCCTGTCACAATACATTTTCCTCTGATTTTTTGATACAATCTTCTCTGCAATGAATTTGGGCAATATTGTTCTCCTCCGACATTACTGGTTCACTGGTTGTTGCTTGCTCGTTGGTTCGTTGGATGCCGCTTATTGTTGTTTGCTTCAACTTTGCAAAGTTGAGGTCCTGCAGCTGCAGTTGGACCTCTTGGTGCTTTCTCACTGGTTTGTTGTTTGTTGCTTGCTCTTGTTTGCTTCAAATTTGCAAGGTTGAAGTCTCGCACCCGCAGTTCGACCTGTTTTTGCACTTTTCTGGGTTGGAATCCTCCACCCTCGTTTGCTTCAACTTTGCAAGGTTGGTGTTCAGCATCTGCAGTTGGACCTATTGTTGCAGTTTGCATGGTTGAGATTCTGCACCTGCAATTGGAACTGCGCTTCTATCGTTCCCCATTCACAAGTAAGCTTCAGTACCATGGTTTCATTCCTATTCGTTGTTTTCTATTTACTTTTTGCAATTTGCAGGTAAGAATTTTCAATACTAGGAAGTGTTGAAAATCAAAATAAATGTAAAAAAAAAAACTAGAAATAATACCTGAGTGAAAATGCTCTTACAGAACATCCTTATGTGTGACTATTGGGATCAAAGAAACATGAAAGTATTGTTATCCGTGAAAAGTGTTGAAAAAGAAATCTTATCGCCTTTGCATGTCAATGTCGAATACAAAACCCACCTCTGTCACAATCATACTAACATACAAAAAAGGAAATGGGATGTTCTCCTCATCTTTTTGTTCTTGAAACCATACGTTTAGTGCATTTTTCAGGCTGTCCCCTTCCAATTACATATGCTCACTTTCATGTCCTGGACATCATACCATGGCTCTTTAGAAAATGGCAGTGCAAAGGGATTTTCCAAAGGAATTCAGAGTTTTCACTACGGAGCAAGCATCTGTGAGGACCTTACCATCCCTTCTTTGCAGGTTATGACAGGGCAATATTTTATTATCTGAGGAAAAACCACATATATTTGTTAGTTTTATGTTGGAATTTGGGTCTTCCAAAGCATCTTCCATCACCATTTTCACATCTGGACCTTGTCTTGTGGAAATGATTCTTTGTAACCTGAATGGACAATTCACTGATCTGTCTTAGGATGAGTTACCCAATGCCCAATTTTAGAATATATTCTTTATCTTGTAAGATAATTGAAACATATTAGAATATCTTATTGATCTTGTAAGATAATTGAAACCTTAAGAAGTTGTGCTATGTGTTGGTTTTGTTCCTATGGTAAAAGTACATAATGCCTAATTCTTCTGCTTTTATTTATCCCACAAACCATCTATGTGAGTTTTCTGGGTGGGAGACATCAACAAGTCATTTTAGATCTATTTGGTGTTGATTTTTTGAAGAGTGGGGATGAAATTAAATGATGAATAGAATTGTAAAGCTATATACAATGATTACCGAAATGCTTGTAAGATGCACAACTAAAATAAGTTCAAAAATTATATGTGTTAAATACTCAGTCTTTGTACTGAGCAAATTTATAGTGTTGTTTAATTTGCATTATCTCTTTTATATGATTGAGCACTCACTATAGATTTGCTTGTTTTCCATACGCTATAGCAACCATAGAGCATTGAATTTGAAATGAAAAAGGTGGAAGGATACATAGCAGAATTGGTATGCAGTTTCGAACTTATAGTTATCTTTTTTTTTTATATATTTTCATATTATCTAAATATAGCTAAGAAACATCTTGAAAATCACAACTTAAAAGATGAAGCAAGTAACAAATGTTGAGTACTATCAAATAGATACAGACTCCATTGTACATGACAACATCGACCATGTATTGCATAACAATGGCCTTTTTAGATTAGATGCATTCTCATATACTGTGGGAGATTGCCTCTTTGATGCATTTCAAGTTCTATTTCATTTTTGGTATTCCTCGACCGAGATGCAAAATGGATTTATAGATCATTTCTTGGCCTGTTTAGAAAATGGCACCATTGAGGCATTAGAGTTGTATCAATACGAATTGGCTTCTGATTTTCTTTGCCAATTGCATGGAATACATGATCTCAATACGTATTTTTCAAAGATGTGGTTGTCTGCATCTACAACTATGCCTCCACATGAGAGAGGACTTTGGGGAGATACATTTTGTATACGATGGCTAGCCAAGTGGCTAAATATATCAATTGGAATTTGGTCATTCACAAGAAAAAGAATATATCTACTATTCAACAAAAAATCATCTAGGGATCCATATTGCATCTTGTTCCATGATGCCAATCCTCTAAGTGGTCATTATGAACCACTAATCTATAAAAAATTGTCCATATGCAATCTTGGAGGTCCTGATATTTACTTGTCCCTCACCTGCAAATACCTTCAATTGCATTGGAAACGAATTATGCATCATATACACTCCCATGGATTGCACATAGAAACAACTATTACATCTGCTTGTGGAGATAATCTGTTCAATGCAATTTGCTATTTGATAGCAAACGAGTTTGATGTGCACTCACTATGCCTTTATATTGTGCAATCCTTTTGCAATGCAATTATAGGTGGAAGTCAAAAGGCGTTTAACTGCTTGCGTCAACACCTTTTACCATATGTCATAGAAAGTATGCTGACAATTGGAAGTTGGAAACAATACCTTGTAAACATGGCAATGCCATATGAGAAAGGAAATATAGAGGCTGGCACATTCTGTTTACAATGGATATCTATCATATTCAGAGTAAATATCCAAGTATGGTCAACTCTATCAGATGGTACTGTCCATTCTTACCATATTGATTCAAACTATGATCGAACAATTGACATCATATCGTCAAAAACAGATACGCCACACATCCATTATCAAACTTTGATAATAAATACTTCTAGTTCAAGATCCACTATCCATGCCACCCAAACCACATCGAATTTGCATAAGAATCACATACTGTCTAATTAGGATGAAACTCATCCCAATTGTCATCAGGTCATACAGAGCTTAAACAAAAAAGCGTAGACTGACTTATCACAACATGAGAAAATTCATACGTGAAAGAAATGAATACATTGGTACACTTCCTTCTAGACCTCTGAGTTGTACAACCGATCATCATGAGATGAAAGGGAGCTCGACCAAGAAACACAAACTCACATATTACAACCTAAAAACAATTGTGAGTGCACAACACGATCGCATTTTCACACTTCCTGTTGAACACAAACATCACATGTCTAATGACAAAGAACATTGTCGTTTGCACCATCGAGATGGTGAGGAGGCAATGCTCGTAACAAATGTTGGTTCCACCTTCAACATGGCTTGCCAACAAGTGAAACTAGTTTCGAGTGGCAACCACAAGTTAACCTACCACATGTTGAAAAAACATATACGTGAGAGAAACATGTGCAACTACATATCCCACAATGGTCATGATACTTCCTGAGAGGGAAAAATCACATATCATATCCTAGAGCCAACACCATGCACTACTAGCATTGAAAACCAATAAACACTTACTACGCATGCTTGTCTAGGAAAGAGAGATGCACAACAGATCTATATGAAACAAATTAAAGACACTCCTTCAATTGCATGCGTGATTTGAAAGGAATTTCATTTTGAAAAAACCACTAATTCTTTCACCCCTAACTTGCAAAAAGAATACATCGGCTTGACACTAAATGATTGAACATTTTCCACTAGCAATATTTGTCTTCCATGCAAACGATCACTTGAAAATGGAAAATTGCCACATTTTGCAACACCTAACCAAATAAGATGTAACACACCACTACCATATGTAAGTACACTTATAGAACTTGAAGAGAGACTTGTGTCTCTGCGAATTGCATTTGCATAAATCAAACCCTGGGGCTATAAACGACCCCAAATGGGCTTAACAGGATCAATTATTAATGTGTCTGTCCAACTAGATGTTGGGCAAAAATCCCTGCCACAATCCATGAGCGAGACAATGACAATTGTTGTAGCTCTCAAAAGACATTTGCAATACAAGAATGCATATAAGACAGGTAGAGTGTGTGTGCACATTGCAATGAAAGCATTAAAAGTATTATGTTTCAGGGCCCTGTACAAAGCACACAACATTTGTATAAATGATAACTGGAACCATGTTCTTGAACAAGGAAATGACAACTCTGCACAGACTTTTGACACTACTAGTGATTTTGATACAAGCGATTAATCAGAGAATGAAAGACCTCTTGAAACATTGATACATGGATTCACTAACTCATAATGCATTCATGACTTGCAAGACAAGATTGTCGAAATTGCACCTGCTGAAGGGAAACGTCCACTTGGAATATTCAAGGAAAAATTTGCTGAGGAAATGAACTTCCCAACACTGTTCTATGGAGATCCACGTGCTAGTGACACCATAGAACGATTCATCTACCAAAAAATATTTCGATGGGAACTGCTACATTCAAGCGGTGACTTAACCTGTCATATAACAAATTTGTTTTTTAAAACAATGTGCATAATAATTCAGAAAGTGTTATCTTGCATGTGGGTGCGAATAAGAAAAGTCCATCTACAAGGAAGAAAGTTATTGGCCAAAGATGTGAAGTACAAAGTAAACCTAGAAACAATCCTAAAATCTGATATTAGATAAATAGATTTCAAAAACATTCGCATCTCTCCTCACCACTTGCAACAAAACAAGAAAACTATATTTGCAATGATCCGACAATTGGGACCCCCAACTTTTTTCATCACATTTATAAGTACAGAGAATCATTGGGATCCGTTGGTGACTACAATGTCTGCATTGTATAGGAACAGGAAAAGGAAAAAACAAACTGATACATTGGAAAATTATGGCATTGACTACCTCATAAGAAAAGACCTAGTGACATGTACTCATTACTATAGACATGAAATAAATGCTTTGAGGCAATTGATATGTCATGATGAAACATTCTTCGAAAAAATATCGGACTACTATTTTTTCACTTAGTTCAAAAATAGAGGGAGTGAGTATGACCACGCGTTGTTATGGATAGAGGGTGCACCGGTCTATGGAAATGACAACATCTCATAAATCGAGCAGTTTCTGGACAAATACATAGCATGCAACACACACTATTTGGATCTAGAACTTGCCAAGGTTCATAGACATTACCATACAATAAGCTGCAAAAAATGAAAGAATTCACATTGCAGATACAACTTCCCTGTGCCACCAATGAGAATAACAAGAATCATAGAACCAATTAGTTTAGAGGACAATGTTCTCATTGAGAAATAAAAATATTTGTTTGCATTTCTAGAACAACAAGACTTCGATGACATAATGAGCTTTGAATACTTCTTGGCAAAACTAAATCTAACAGAAGATGAGTACATCCAAGTGATAAAATCTACACTTAAACAACCAACAATTTTCCTTAAACGAAAACTTTCACATATTTAAAACAACGGTTTCTCCAAGGACATGCCAATTATGTAGAATGCAAATACAGATGCACAATATGTCCTCAATGCATATGTTGCAACATCATATTGTACCTCGTACATGACAAAGGTTGACAAATCTATGACAAGTGCATTTAGAAGAATACATAGAGAACATGAAAAAAGTCATATTGATGTTATGCAAATGATATGTACACTTGGAAATACATTACTTAATCTTCAACAAATGTATGCTCAACAAGCAGTTCACATTACACTTTCCCTACCTCTGAACTGTAGTTCAAGGAAATGTGTTTTCATAAACACATCTCCACTTGACACACACACATTCGTGCTTAAACCACAATTTTTGCTAGAACAAGAGCCCGATAATTCAGAGGACGTGATATTTCGCTCTATTATTGATTATTACCTCCAGCATCCACCTCCTATTAAGCATATCTACCTTGCAGAGTTCATATATCATTACAAAAAAAATGGTACACCCATATCAAAAAGATAAAAACCAAATGTAATACACTTTGTCAAATACAACAAACACATCGACTATGAAAACTTTTGTAGAGAAAAACTATTTTTGTATGTTCCATTTGATCAAAATGAAAACACATTAAAACATAACTTCCCTACATGGGAAGTTGCATATATGGCTTAGGAGACTACAGTACAAACCAATGAGGCTAGATTTACATACAATGTCAACCCAACATGGGGTGATTTAGAAAGTGCATTTCATGAACTAGAAAACCCTAACAATGTTGATGAGACATTAACAAACCATAAAACAACTATAACTCTCTGTGAGTCCTATGACTTGCAAGCAAATTTTCCTTTTTCTCAAGCAACCGCCATTGAAAAACATATCAATCTTGGCTTTCAATTCACAAAACATCATTTCTTTATCGAAAATAATGAATACTACAGAGTTAGACGACTGTTGAATTGATAACATCAAGCAATCCAAAAGGACATTGCAATGAAAAAATGCTTAAACATGCACACTCCTGTGCACTTGTTCCTTACAGGCGGGGCAGGAACAGGCAAGACATTCACAATGAAATCACTATTCCAAATGCTTATACGAATCTATGATTCAAACAATTCGACTGACCCTACGAAACCAAAGGGACTAATAATTGCATATACAAGAAAAGCTGCATATAATGCAGGTGGAACAACAGGCCACTCTGCATTTTTAATGCCTCTTAACAAGTCACATTTTCTTCCACTCAACAAGGAAATGTTAGATACCTTGTCTAAGCTTTATGACGAACTACAACTTGTCTTCATAGATGAGGCATATTTGATTGGAAGTCGCTTCTTATATTCCATTGACAATCGACTGAGAAACATAAAACATGTGCACACCAAATACTTTGGGGACATTGACATGATATTCTGTGGGGATCTTTACTAGGCACAACCCATCCAAGATTCTCTGATATTTGAACAACCTAAGGTTAATATGCAAACAATGACACATGAATTTTGGAAATACAATATAAAATGCTTTGAATTACATACTACAATGCACCAGACAAATGAAACATTTATTGCAATTCTAAATAGAATGTGGACAAACAACAAAATATGTGATGACTTAACATATATCAATTCAAGGTGCATGTGACCTGCACCAATAGACCCAACCTTCCCTTACCTACTCTACAAGAATAAGGATGTAGCAATGCATAACAGGTACATGCTATCGCTCATGCCTGACAATGATATCATCATCAATTCAATTAACCTTGAAGAAGACAACCATGTCAATGTACCATGTCATCAACATACAACCACTTTGCCTTTACAACTTCTCTTGAAATTAGACATGCTAGTTGAAATATATGCCTGCAACTATGATTCACATGATGGCTTGGTGAATGGTGCAGATGGAATACTCAAAGCTTATACCAAAACAAAAAAGTTGGTGTCCTTTGCATTAAGTTCCATGACCCGCATATTGGCCACCATCAAGAAAACAAGTTAGCTTATCTGTATAATTCAAACATTGTGCACGATTGCAAACATATCTTACGAATATCAAAACCAGTATCAACATCATCAAAGATAGGTCAACTAAAGATTCGAAACAATTTCCAATTAAACTTGCATGTGCACGTACAATCCACAGATCACAAGGGATAACACTTGATAGTGTTGTGTTCGACCCTGCTGGAATACAAATACATGGACTTGTATAGACAGCTCTATCCTATGTCAGAAGCATAGAATCCTTGTATTTTCTAAGCGCTCTTACAAAATATAACTTCAAAGTCAAGCATGAAGTTGATATTGAGATGCACAAAATGGCATCTACAATATGATTACCAATCCATACAAACAAACTCATATGTATCAATTCTCTCACTTAACACGTGCAACCTACATGCACATATGAATGATATACTCAATGATTATGACACAATGCAATCCGATATTCTGTGCTTGCAGGAAACATACATGACATTGTGCATGCAAAACAAGAAATTTCCAAATCACAATTGCATATCAAGTTACATTACACATGGAGTGATGATATTAGTGAAAAAACATGTAACAATTTTGGAGCATATGCATTTCGAAGAAAACAATGTTGATATGGTGGCAGCAAGAGTAATCTTCCATGAATCAGAAAGTGCAATATTGAATCTCTGTGCCGCTCCGCATTCAACATTGCCCAACATACTGAATGTTGTTTCAATTGCATTACAACATTTACATCTGAATGAAACCATTATCATTCTAGGAGACTTCAATATTGACATGCTACAAAATAGTGCCAAAACAAAAGAATTGGAAAACTACATGTGCAATTACAGTCTCCGCTTTCTTTTGGATAAGATAAACCATGTACAAAACACACTTATTGACCATGTAGGGTCAAATGTGCCCATTTCACAATACAACCTCTTTATCTTAGACACATATTGGTATGATCACGATATAATTTGTATTGTACTTGAATTATGAAATATACATCAAGCATATTACAAAATCATATTTCCATGTCTCAAAGCATATCTGGCTAACTTGTTTCACAAAACCAAATTATTCATCTAGAATCATCCAACTCCTTAGTTTTTTTTCTGGTTTGTAATAGATTTTGGATAGAAAGAATTCTATATAGACACAGACATGGATCAATAAAAACAAAGGTGCATGCTTCTAACACTATCTGTTACTCTATTCCTTTGATTCTAATTTACTATATGTAAATATTCCTTGTTTTTCCTTACATACCAACTTACATTCATGTTCATTGTATTTTGTACTTAACTTCATTGAAACAAACAGAATATTTGGACAAGACAAAGAAGTCTTAAACATAAATGTAGAAGAAGACATACGAAGGTGCATGCTTCTACCCGTATTCCATATTCCATTGCTTTGTATTTTGTTTATTCTGTGTATATTTATTCTACTGATTTGTAGATCATTTTTTTTTATATGTAGATACTACATATGTTTCTACATATTAACTTATCTTCATGTCAATTGTATTTTCTTTGTTGCTACATTGAAATAAATAAAATTGTATTCAATATGTTTTACATGTGTTCCTACAAAGCAACTTGGCTTCATGTCCATTGTGTTCTCTACATTGCTACATTGAAAAAAACAGACTAATTGAACAAGAGGATGAAGCCTTATGTGCCACAACTGAGGAAGATGAAGTAAAATCTTCCAAAAGGTATACCAACAATAATAGTAAATCAAACACAATGCATGTGCTTAATGTACATCCATATCAATTATGAACAATATACAATGTGTATGCATATTTAATTGTTGCCATGTCCAATGTACACATGTTTGCATCAGAAAAAGTTGGACAATTGACATGGGCATGAGTAGTCAATCATCACAAACATCAACACAACAACAAGGCCAAAGGTAAAGATTCATAGATTATGCTCTTGCTATGCTTAGGAAACAAATATTCTCAGTTATTTATTCAACTATTCCATGGTAAATATGTTTATGTCATTTACAACACATGTTTTTT
Organism: Picea glauca; assembly: GCA_000966675.3. Taxonomy (NCBI): domain Eukaryota; kingdom Viridiplantae; phylum Streptophyta; class Pinopsida; order Pinales; family Pinaceae; genus Picea; species Picea glauca. The sequence continues at coordinate 99,908 of JZKD02S1023621.1, read as the reverse complement.
AGTTCACAAGAACTATCGACAAGTACAATTGAAATGCCTAAAATAGTGCAAGGTCTAGAGACTAAGAGGTATGGTTACAAAACTCTAACCTGCATACTTTATCCAAATTGTGCATCTACTTGTACATTGATGCAAAAAAAAAGAAAAAAAGATATATATACAGACTGCCATTCACATTACTTTTCCTGTTCAAAAAAATGTCACCGGGTCTAAACTTATGCCACCCAATATACTATCAATAGAAGGCTTGAACAACCGCTGAACTGGGCAACTGTTCATTGGATACATAATGGTCGTGTATAACACCTACTTAGACAAGGCAAACAAAAGTAGATGCATTATGCGTGCAGACATGACAGAAAACGAAGCCATGATGACAGTTACACTGACTATCCCTACACAACTTGTGTAGAAACATGTAGAGAAGATCTTTCCAGCTAATGGGATATCCATTACAAATTTCAATATATTATCGAAAACAATATATGACCGTGGTGATTGTGATCGAATTATATTGCTCAATGAAACAAGTGTTGTCGAAAAAGTTCCCACGGTTTGCTCAGAATATCATTTCATACCGGACAAAACAATCAACCAATTTGCAGAGAACAATGACATTTACCCAATTGGAACCATTGGTGCAGCTGTTACAGTTGCAAGAAAAGTTGGCTCGCAACATATTCTCCATATAAAAGATGGAAACTCAGACAACGATAAGGCAATGGTATTGTTTTCCATACCCTTTTTCTGTATTCTTTTCTTTGACATGCTCATATATCTTAGACATCTTACATAACTATTAAATTGTTCCATGGTGCAGCTACAATTGTTCGACACCTATGAAGATTTATTTTCCTCAATGGAACAACAATTACATAAAGGGAAATTTTCCAATTATGTTGTTCAAAAACATAATGAAGAAAAGAGATGTTAAAGAAAGGATCTTTTGCACAACCCAAGCAACATTTGTAACAAAATTGTGAACATACATAATACATGATCTCAAGAAACTAACTAGCTCCACAACTTTGTACGTATACATATACACCTCCAGCAACAATTTGCACAAAAAAAATGCCTTCAGCAGCTTTGTGCAGCTTTTTGTTGTACACATATATATTATATTGCTCAATATATTAACTACTATGCTAATGTGTGCAGGTTGAGGGTGTTCTAGTTGCAGCAAATGCCCACTCGACCCCCTTTGAGCATGTATGTGCCAATTTCAATTCTCTTACTTCTGCCTCTGCGTTCATAAATGATGGCACAATTGATTGTCTACGATGCAATGAAAAATGACCTTACATATATAGTCATTGTGTCAATGCTTTCATATGAACCCTCGGCAACACAATTGTACACTATATAGTTAGAAAAATTGTATTACAAGATATGCTTCCTGGGTTGAAAAAATTTCCATATGAAATATACCTGCAGAAGAAGGCAAAGATTGTCTACATGCTACATGACTTTCGCGTCCATAGAAAATTTACCTTAAATGAGGACAATGCCATACTACATATTGACTGAACACAAAAAAAAAAATTACATATCACGCATTGACAAGAATCGAAACTGTGTGATTTGTTTCTATCCATGTTACCTAATCAAAATATGAATAAAGTTTTGCACTACCATGGCAAAGTGAACTGGCGACGCATAATATTGTTGAGTCCATGAATGAAAAGCATGAGGAAAAACCTCATACAAAATACTCAATTATGAATAAATCAGGTCCATCATTTGAGATGTCAAAATGGATTTCTCTTCTGAACAAATTCATCAGGCATTTTCAATAATATTGAAAATTTTGCACTGTTCAAAGTCCATTAAGTTAAACGCTGACAGTTTTTTCCAGAACTAGTAATGTTAGAACATTGTCACGTCAATGTGATCTTGGTTCATAGTAATATCATAAGCAAATGTTCATAGTGATCTTGGTTCATACTAATAAAGCAATCAATGAATTTCTTGGTGCCCATTTGGGAGTTTGGTTATAGAAGGGATACAATTCCCACTCCTTGCTGATTTTTTCTTGTGTTGTGTTTGCCAAAATTTTGAGCATGTGCTTTGGTGTTGTAGTTCAGGGTTCTCATGGGCCTAGTTTTTGGATTATGACCGGATAATAGATTTAGGATCTTAGGGATTTTTCTATGATCTTAAGAAATATAAATGACCTGCCTTTCCTTTTAATGCAGGCTCTGTGGAGCAAATGTAATATGTAGTTCATTTAACTAGTTTTTCTTGATTAATGAAATTACCAGAATTCTTTTTTGGAAATGTTTTGAAAAAAAGAAGAAGATATGTTCTAGCTGAAGTCAAATGGAAATATGCTATCAACCACACAAAATTAAAATTCAAGTTCTTCATTGTTATACTTACGCTCAAATTGACAATACAATAACTTTATTTCAACAACCCTCCATTGATATCTCTTTAGCTTTTCGATGTTTCTCTTATGCAAACACATCCTCGAAACTATAGGTATGAATCACTTCTCCATTATTTGATTGAACTACCTGTAGAGATGTGTAAAAAACTTCATAGTTTATGTTGGTCCTAAATTCTACCCCTGGCTGCTAAAGGGAAGAGCTAGGCCACCACAAGTTTGTAATGCTTGTTCTTTTCAAATTGTTGATCAGTTAGAGGGTTGATTCACCAAGGCAAGAGCATGGCGAGATTGGCAAGATGATATGGATGAGGGTTCTCCTTTTCCACTGTTGCACCAATTCAAGACAAGTGACATAATAAAGCTAAAAAACGGAGCGAATCAACAAACCATTCAATGAATAATCTGGTGCTAGAAGTTTAATACTTAAAATAATGTTTCAACACATTAAACAATGTATCAAAAACACAATTACTATCACAGGTTGCAATACAAACAAATATTCTTCGAAGCATTAGATTTTCTCATAGGTACCCCAGGTGCACCATAGTCGCCTGAACTGGCCGATAGTTCGATCTACCAAATCAACCTCCCTATTATCGAATTGGCAGAGGTGAATATTATGGGATCTGGAAAAAAAATTGTGTCAATCTTGAATCGAGAAAAATTGTTGGTTATTTTAGTTTTTTTAAGGCATTATCACAGTAAGAATGAAACATTATGCTAGCCCATTGTTATCTACAAAGGTGTTGACATCATGTCCCTAATTATTATTGTGCATATATTAAATCTTGTCATATTTGAGAATATGCTTGCATATACAAATGTTAAGTCATATATTTTGTCTATTGTTTATGGGTTTGAGCAAAATTTGCGAGCCGAAAACACCCTTCAAATTGGAACATGGTTTACATTTGGGCCACAAAAATACTATTAAAATAAAATAATATGAATAATATTGAAATAAATATAAACAAAATCTTATTAAACTTGAACCAGAGTTTGTCGAGCTCCAAGTATATTTCATAGTTGAGAATGTTTTTCCCATAGTTAATGTGTTTCTATCGCTTGATAATTATCAGACCAAGTGTTGTTGTATGAGGTATAAAGTTATTTTCTCCCTTTCTTTTCCCTCTTCTATACTTACCCATTGTTCCCTTTTCTTCTTCCCCTCTATTATCTCTTTTTGGTTCTAAACTTAGTCGCATTTCTATGATCGCGAGTTCCCGGGTTGGCAGAATGACAGATCCTCATATCCATCTATATCCTCACATCATGAGTTCGACTGGTTGTCGTTCCTTTCCATACATAGCCAATTTTATGACCGCGGGTTCTCGGGTTGGCGCTATCGAATTCTCATGCCCCATGTTCCATGATATACATATTGCACACAAAACTTATGTGATCTACAATTCGACCCCGGACTCCTCGAACTCACAAGCTTCACTCTACCTACAATGAGTCTGTATGATCGCCCCACCTTTCCATACTTAGTCCATTCTTCACCTCCTGTTGTCACAGATTCGTGGGTTCACGGACTCTCGGGTTCACAAAAGTTTCAAAGCATTTTTCTCTCCCGTCCATCCTTGCCACCTTCGCACCCTTCCTAATGCACATTAATTATGATTTTATTAGTGACAACTCACCACACAAGTTCTAAAAGATTAGCATTAATAAGCGAAAAACTCGACGACATCTCCCATTAAAACGCATTAAACCAACATTTACGGGAGATTATATTATCATCCTCTAGCGTTCATTTTAAATACTATCAGGACACAATTACTGTCACAAGTTGCAATACAAACAAATCTTTATCAAAGTATTATCTTTTCTCACAGGTACCCCAAGTGCACCCCAGTCACCTGAACTGATTGATAGTTTGATCTACTAAATTGACCTCCCTATTATTGAATTGGCAGAGGTGAATATTATGGGATCTGAAATTTTTTTTGTGTCAATCTTGAATTGGGAAAAATTGTTGGTTATTTTAGTTTTTTTAAGGCATTGTCATAGTAATAATGCAACATTATACTAGCCCATTGTTATCTACAAAGGTGTTGATGTCATTTCCCTATTTAATATTGCGCATATATTAAAGCTTGTCATATTTGAGAATATGCTTGCATATAAAAATGGGTTTGAGAAAAATTTGTGAGCCGAAAACACCCTTCAAATTGGAACATGGTTTACATTTGCCCCACAAAAATACTATTAAAATAAAATAATATGAATAATATTGAAATAAATATAAACAAAATGTCTTTAAATTTGAACCAGAGTTTGTCGAGCTCCAAGTATATTTCATAGCTGAGAATGTTTTTCCCATAGTTAATGTGTTTCTACCTCTTGATAATTATCAGACCAAGTGTTGTTGTGTGAGGGATAAGTTTATTTTCTCCCTTTCTTTTCCTTCTTCTATACTTACCTATTTTTCCCTTTTCTTCTTCCCCTCTATTATCCCTTTTTGGTTCTATACTTAGTCACATTTCTATGGTCGTGAGTTCCTGGGTTGGCGGACTAACAGATCCTCATCTCCATCTATATCCTCACATCACGAGTCTGACCGACCACCGTTCTTTTCCATACTTAGCCAATTTTATGACCGCGGATTCTCGGGTTGGCGCTATTGAATTCTCACGCTCCGTGTTTCGTGATATACATCTTGCATGAAAAACTTCCTTGATCTACAATTCGACCCTAGACTCTTTGAAATCGCAAGCTTCACTCTACCTATGATGAGTCTATCTGATCACCCCACCTTTCCATACTTAGTCAATTCTTCACCTCTTGTTGTCATAGATTTTTGGGTTCACGGACTCTCAGGTTCACAAAATTTTCAAAGCAGTTTTTGCTCCCGTCCATCCCCGCCACCTTCGCACCCTTCCCAATGCACATTAATTATAATTTTATTAGTTACAACTCACAATGGAGGTTCGAAAATATTGGCATTAATAACCAAAAAGCTCGAGGACATATCCCATTAAAACACATTAAACCAAGATTTACGAGAGATTATATTATCATCTTCCAACGTTCATTTTAAATACTATCAGGACATAATTAATGTCACAAGTTGCAATAAAAACAAATCTTCATCAAAGTATTATCTTTTCTCATAGGTACCCCAAGTGCACCCCAGTCGCCTGAACTGACCGATAGTTCGATCTACCAATTCGACACTCTCATGCCCCGTGTTCCGTGATATACATCTTGCACCTGAAACTTTCATGATCTACAATTCAAGCCCAAACTTCTTGAACTCGCAAGCTTCACTCTACCTACGATGAATCCGTCTGACCGCCCCGCTTTCCATACTTATTCGATTATTCATCTCCTGTTGTCACAGATTCGCGGGTTCCCGGGTTCACAAAAGTTTCAAAGAATTTTTCGCTCCTGTCCATCCCTGCCACCTTCGCGCCCTTCCCAATGCACATTAATTATGATTTTATTAGTGACAACTCACCACATAGGTTCAAAAATATTGGCATTAATAAGCGAAAAGCTCGAGGACATCCCCCATTAAAAGGCATTAAACCAAGATTTACGGGAGATTATATTACCATCCTCCAACGTTCATTTTAAATACTATTAGGAGAAAAGAAACGTTATCATCACCTTATGGTTGCATCTCGACATCATCTATGTGGAGATACGTTGAATATTTTCGGACGCGAGGACCAGGGTTTTCAGTGGTCCAGAGCTTATTCCTACTACTCATCCCCTTCTGCCCAGAAGGAAGTTATCTGGACGTCTGGAATTGTGCGAGCAGGTTGTGTCCCCGAATTTTTTGACTGTAAGGAGTTGGTCACCTGGTGCGCTGAGAGATATATTCTGAACCAACGGATTATCGAGTTGCGGTACCATTCCCCAGTCTCCCTATCGCCTCAAATAATTCTAAATATGTTAAGGCTTCCCAAGCCAATGCTTACTTTCAAGGGCAAGGATTTCAAGGAGTTCTTAAAGAAGCATGATAATGGATTTGATCTCTCACTAGAATTCTTAGAGGACTCAATGACCATCTCCGAGAACATCACCAGATTATAGGTTAGTGCATTTAAAAACCCTTTCCGGGAAATTGCATGGCTTTTCATGAGAATAACGGGACAACAGAGTACGACCAACATCTCTCGGATGATTCTGTATATTTTATAATTTATGGTGAAGGAACAAGCCATCTTCGATTGGGGTATGTTGATTTCCATTGAAATCTCTTCCCAATTATCGCAATACAAAAGGGAGAAGAAATTATTAATGTCATCTAATTTAATTTTTGTGTTAGCGCATTGTTGTCCATTCCCCAGATTATCTTTGTGTAAGAAGGTAAACTATGAATTTGACCCAATAACCTTCTAGTATCAGACATTATAGAGACACAAGGCCTCCCAACATTTTTATGAATTCTTTGATGATTTTGTCTCAGTTTTTAAAGGGTTGATATTTGGAAAGGATTTTCCCCGGATGTCTGACCAGGCGAGCAATTTCTTGGATAGGAAGGGGACACTGGAACAAATGGAGAACTATAATGTTATAAGGATTTTTGGATCCAAAGAAAATCCTTCATTCCTTCCATGTCACATATCTGATACAATGTTTGTTGCTGAGATAGCAAGGCAGTACACCTACTAGTTGCATTTTTTCCATGAAAAGAGAAAAAATAATTCATACCTCTGTCTTGGAAAGTAGGGGATTTCATATTCATGAAAATGAACAAGATTGACGAATTCGCAGGCCACTTCCACATCCTCAATTTGAAATATGCTGAAAAAGTGAAAGAGTTCGACCCTAATGGTATTTGTGTAGAACACCTATTGGTTGTCGATTTCAACAATTCTTTCATTAACATTATCTTGAATGAAGATAAATATAATGCCTCAAGCAGTCCTTCTCGTGACATCGGTGACCTGGATACAATACTCAGCACCAATGCGTCGTACAAGAATATACGAAAAAGTCCGGGTGAGAAAAGTGGGCAATCCCCGACTGTCACACCCAAGACTACAACATCTTGGAGCAGCGCTCCAATGGCCTACCCAAGTAATAAATCCACACACAGTTATTTAGGCGGAGTAGGAGATAAGAACCCTCCCTTTGGAAAAATTGAAATTTCTCATAAACTTCCCATGAGGAAGAAACGAAAAAAAATTGTGCAAGAAGAGGAGGGACCGAGGGGAGAAAGTGATATCCACGATCTCTCCCTCGAAGATATGGAACTAGAAATTTACATTGAAAAAGTGTTCCCCAACGACGACCAGCTAGAGAGCACTGCTCCACAGAACCCTCAGATGGAAATAGTTGGGACCGAGACCTTCGACGAAGAAGAGTCTTTTGCATTTCAGAGCGTTGTCTTTTACATCGAATCCAAAAATCTAATTATTGAAAAAAGAGACATAAAGAATAAGAAGGGGAAATCTCGTTCATAGATTAACCTACAGAACATGTGGCCTTCCCAGATCTCCCAGATACACTAAGCAATTGGAGATGCTCTAGACAACTCTATTGACAGGCTTGAAGTAGGGAATGTCAGGTTAAAGGAGTGAATCAAAGAATTAGAGGGAGCTCTAATGCCTCTTCCAATGTTGGCTAGTCCTTTGGCAATGATTAGACCTACCACACCCGCAGAAAAGTTAAAAGGATTAGCAAGCATTCTCACATCAGCCTAAGGCTACGTGGAAAAGAAAATAAAAAAGAGAATGGAATTAATAATAGAGGCTTAGGAGATGTCAAAGACTATGGTCTCTTTTGGAACGAGAGCACATGATTTTCATGAATATCTGCAAGCAGATTTGAAAAACAAGCAAGGTTTCTACCTCGATACAGTTGGAGCATTTGGTGTTAAAGTTACTAGTATGACGAAATTGAGAAGAGTAGAGGAGGATCTCCCTTCCCCGAATAGAATAAAGAAACTAAATGCATGTTGGAAAGAAAAGGTAAAAAACTTGAATGGTATCGTTCAAGCATGTAGCCAAACCATAACTAGAAGAAAGGAACTATTCAAGAAGCTAACTGAGATAGATCTAGCTGGCAGCACCAATGAAGTCCAAGACCCGAAATTGATACTCAACTCGTTGTTTTTAACCAAGAAAGAATTTGATGAACAAGTTGAGATATTTAAAGGGCCGTCATTTGAAAAATTATATGGCATTATTGAATATGGTGAAGATGACGTGGAAAACTGGCTAGTTGATTATTCGATTAAAAACCAAGATATTTAAGAATCATTGCACAACATCTCTATTGATCTAAGGGACTTGGAAGGTGAACTCTTCAATGTAAAAATCCGGCATGAAATCTATGTGGTTCCCATGAGGAGCTACATCAAGGAGTGGTTCAAAAAAGGTTGTCAACAAGCTTATCAATGAAGGGAAAAGGACGGTTGAGACATTTCCCATAACCGTCGAGGAAAGCCATAAAAGAACATCAGCGAGAAAATGACAAGGTATGAGATAACATCATAGTAATTTCATATTGATCACATTCTTTTGTCTTTGTCAATCTCTTCATCCAGTTAATCTACCAATTTAAATAGAAAGGTTTAACCGAGGACTGACAATTTTCTCTTTCTTCTTGCCAGGTCTTGTTGCCTTCCACCGCCCACTTTATTATTTCTACAAGATTCATTCTTATACATATTTTCTTTATGGTCCGCGGGAGCCCCGATCCCAGTCATTATGACAAACACATTTAAATTTCAAAGAATATGTACTGAACTATATATTTTTTAGAAATTCCAAGAGAGTTATTTTGGGAATAATCTCGACTGTATTTTGTAACCTAGTTTATCTGAATATAAAATATTTGAGGTTGTTCTATCATTATCTTTTTTTAGTTGCCCATGTATCACACTGTAAAAGTTCTCTTGTGCATGCAGATAATTTTATTTTAATTTTTATGTGATCAGATATCATTAGCCCTGCTATGATGGATGTGAGCAAGTTCTATTTATTTACTTTACATATATGAATGTGTGCATCTCCTAGTCCATTCACATGAATTCTCTTTCTACAAGAAAATTAAAATACATTTTTCATTTTCTATTATATCTATTTTACTTTCATTTGAGGCACTTCTTTAAAGGTCCCACATTTTATAAATCTCGGACAGAGGAGTACCACCTCTATAAAAATGCAGGAGGATTTGCACCTCGTGAGGTTGTCATTTCGGTCCTGGCAGATTCAAGTGTCAACAAAAGGCCAAACATCAATAAGGATTGTAAATCAACCATACATAGTTAGAGCCAAAAATCAAGTCATAGTTTGTGTTTGCATTTGTTCACACTCTTTTTAATGATACAAACACAATACAAAACTAGTATGTGGATAAAATATTGCACTAGAAAATGATGATTTGGCAACAAGTGAAAATTCTAGCCCACAATTAATTTCCAATGCCAAAGATCAATGACACTTGTAAATACATCTTAAGTTGTCGCTTGTTCTTGAAACCTGTGCGATTTTGAAACTCCAAATGTGCAGGTGTTGTTGATCTGAAGCCACATATAGGTGTTAGTTTCATTCTAGACTTTGGGTTTTCCAAAGTGTCTTCCATCACCATTTCCACATCTAAACCTTGTCTTATAAAAATTAACAGTTGACTGATATGTCTAAGGATGACACCCCGAATGCCCAATCTTAGAATATCTTCTTCATATTGTAAGATAATTGAAGCTGTTAGAACACTTTAGGATTTTAAACTTTTGAATTTTAAGATCTGTTTTTTTTTTACTTCTTAAAAATTAAAAATTCACCAAAAAAACTTAGGGAGTTGTTTTTCAATTAAATAAATCCATGATCGTTATGTATTAATAAGGCCCTTACAATATCATACGTTGATGAATTCCATTAAATTTGATCAAACCACTCTCGTGTTCTCTGCATTATAAGCATGCCTGAATTTTAAAATAAAACCTTCAACGGTCACTTTCAGACTTCATGTTTGGGCAGTTTCAAGGCATCTAAACCAAAAAAACCCGAATCTGCAAAGTTATGAATTCCCGAAGATAGTTCATTGCGATAATATTTAAAAGGGTCTACAAATGAGCTATAAGACATGTCAAAAGGATGATGTGTCATATAAAGAATATGTGCCACATGTCACCTCAAATAGTACAGATGACGAACACACGATATGATTTAAATGAGTGCCACCTGTCACGGTCTATATGAGCACCACGCCCCCTGACTGATGGACATGACGTATTTGCAACAGTTTTATGACACGTGTCGGCGACGGATTGATGCCACCTCTCTCACGTACTTACGGCTACGGAGGTTTATGATGTCACATGTCTTTACTGGTTGATGCCATGTGTCCTTCGTGCATGGTTGCCACATGCCTCTAGCACTTCACCCTTCAGGAGTTTCTCTATGCAGAGTTTGTATACGTCTCGGACTGGTACGGGCCCCGAGTCATTAACCATGTTTATTTCCAATTAACCCAAGATTAATGTACCTTTTCATTAAGTATCTCATGAGTTCTTGACTCCATCTCTTTGGCGTTCGACGATTTCGACCTGTTCTGCATTGAAAACTACCAGAGTGGTACAACCCCGAAGTGACGTGGCACGTCACGCATTTTGGTCACAAATAGGAAAACAAAATGACATTTGAGAGACTTTGTAAAAGGGAAAGACAAATAAATATCCAACTGGACTCAATTTCACAATATTGTTTATGAAAATTGTTATTTTGGTACATGCCAAGGAGATTATAGTGATGGGTTTTCCCATTGACTACATATTAGTTAACATCTTGACTACAAATTTATGATGTTTTCTAATGTTTAACATTGTTTGATTGAATTTTTGTAATCTTAAAAAAAGTTTAAATCATTTTCGTGACTACATATTAGTTAACATGTTGAATGCAAATTTATGGTGTTTTCCAATGTTTAATAGTGTTTTATTAAATTTTGTATTTTTTTTATAAATTAAATCATTTTCCTGTATAGTTATTGATAGATGAATTGAATCTCTTTCTACAAGAATTTAAGAGGCTCTTTAATCCATAATTATAAATGCATGATTAGGTTTTGTTTTCCCTGCCCAATACTTCCATTTAAATAAAAGATACTCTATTGTGACATCTGCAAATTTCGCTCCTTACATTTTACATGCAAGGATAATTTGTGATAGGGTGTCAGATTCAAATATAAAACTTTGTTGAGCGTGTTTCCAACAGATTCTAACACATGTGTGCCTTTATAAATGACATAATTTTGTGGCCACTAGCCCTCTAACAAAGACAACAAATCAGTGGACATATAAAACATGGCAACTTAGTTTATTATTTGGAAGGGACTACGTTGCCATGCAGTACTTGTTTATTTATGAGTTCTTACCCAACAACCTACCTGCAATGTCGTAAATAATATATATATATATATATATATATATATATATATATATA
>JZKD02S1023621.1:56098-84431 GCA_000966675.3 Picea glauca | reverse complement strand
TTGTCTTATTTCGTTCTCAGCATAATTTGGATCAGTGTTTCTTAGATGAGGTGGCATCTACTCTAAATAACCAGGGATTCGAACCGAGAATTGGTGTGACACCAGAGACGGGGGAAGAGTAATAGGACAAGAAATAAAAAATGTTCTTGGGTGCCACCGTTGTTGTATCTGGTTTACTAATGTATGAGGATAATGCATCATAAAGGTCTAGCACTACTGTATCTGGTCGAGGGTGAGAATCCTTTACCTCATTGAAGAAATAGTTGTTAAGGCAGAGCAAGAGCACATAGTTCGTAGAACCAAAGATCGTGATTTTATCTTCTGCTCAGGTAGTGGTTTTCTCTTTCGCCCAGATGGAGAATGCTACAAAAAAACCCTAATTTTGATATGGATAGGAGGTAGGTAGTGTTTTTTTCTTCTTCCCAAGTGGAGAATGCTACTGAAAACCCTAATTATTATATGGATAGGAGACAACTAACGAAAAATCGTTTTGAATAAGGCCAAGGATTCAATAGTTTTCTACAATAAGTCAGACTTCAACTTGTTCATGGAAGTTTCCATCAATATCTCATCCATCATTTTCAATGATAATCTCCACCATAAATCTACATCTATTGTAAGTTTCATGAACTATTTGCTAGATAAGAAAATGAAGCCAAAATAACAAATTAATAATTCCTTCTAGCTAGGGTGTCTTCTTTTCCCCGAATTTTCGGTAGGCATCCACTTGCCCTTGGTTCCTTCTTCCATAAAGATGGGTAGGCATCTTGTTGATTGAAGCAATGGGTGGGAAACTTGTTGACTGAAACCTATGTGTATGTTGTAGTAAAATATAGCCTAAAATGTATATTATGTGCAGTTTATTATAAATATAGCTAAGAACGACAATCTAGGTTTATTTTCATAATTTTACTACAATTTATTTTGTGAAAATTGTGAAATTATATGAAACTTTAGTTATTTTGACTAAAATGGATGTTTATAACAAGTTTCAAATATAATTAAATAACATAATTTTATTTTAGATTTATTTCATGTTTTCATTGCAATCTATTTTGTGAAAATTGTGATATTACAGACAACTTTAGTTATTTTGACTCCAATGGATGTTTATGACAGGTTTCAGAGATAATTAAATAACACAATTTTATAGGTTTCTCGCTTTATTCACCACACATAATGCCTTGTTAGCAAATTGATTGTTCATATAACATGTCTAGCCTATATATTACTATCAAAAAATAATGAATTCAAGCTATATTGCTATTAGAAAATAAGAATGACATTTTTCTAATATAACTGGAAACTATTCTAGAAATTAGATGGCAATTTTCTTTCTCAATTAATTTATCATATTACTATGATTGTTCACTATTATTTCAAGCTTTTCTATTTAATATAAGGTGATTTATTACATCATGAATTTTGTAAAGAAAGTTCTGGAAAAATAATACAGAAATAGACCACAACTTATCATATAAGAGTAGAACCTTTAAAGGATCCCCAAATATCCTAAGCTTTGAAAGCTCTTGTAGCTAAGTTAAACAAAAATTGCAATCTCCTATAGGAAATGAGGTTTGCATAAATTTAATTTATATTATGTAAATAATCATAAATTGAAGAAAAAAAAGAGGGGTAAATAGATTATGGAAAAGATAGCTTTCTAAGAAAAATCAAGCGGGTAAATAGAATATGAATTACTCATTTCTTTACTAATTGATACACTATACTATGTTTGTATGGCTTCCATGGATCAATCCTAATCGATTCCATGCTTGGAAATGAGAAAGACTCCCTGGAAAACAAATGACAAGTTTAAGTATGAGCATATGAAGAAATGAAAGGTGAAACAACCAAAAGAAATGAAAAGTAGAATAACCAAACCAAGGGAATGTGCTCGAGTGCACACAATGTAATGTATGTGCATATGTAGCTTAATATTATGATGTAATGGTAGGTAGTGAGAAGGAGGGAAAGCGGTGAGGCGATGAGACTAGATTGCACCACCACGACCTGGAATGCACCATTGTTCCTCGATTACAACATTGTTCAGAGTGAGTGTTAGAGCCAGAACCTTGACAGAACCTCGACTGCACCATTGTTAAGTGCCATTGTCAGAGTCTACCAAAATGGTCACTCACAAAATTGTTTTTTCTTTTTTTATTTTTTTTAATTTTAGCAATTTCTAAAAATAAATTGCACACACCAGGGGATTTAAGTCACATTTGATAACTCTGACCCAATTAGAAATTAGATTTTTAAAATTTAATAAAAAGAAAAATAAATTTGTTTAAAAAAATAAATCGTATTAATATGGATTTCCAGGAAAAAATTGGATATAGTTGCGAAGTTGGGGTGAATAGTATGAGGTCAACGTAGTTTGAGTACGTGATCGAAAGTTATAGTCCCTGGATGCGGCAGGGACTAATAAACTACTCGATGTTGGCTTTGAGATGTTTATAATGGGAATAAGTACCTCAATTTGAGATCTTGTGAGAAGAAAGTAAGGATGTGTCCAAGACTTGATGCAAGATTTATAAATGCATAAATAATATTTGGTTTAATGATCTGCAATATTGATTAATCAAAGATATTTTGCATCTTGTAAGCACTTGGTTCACACAAAGTTGTACATATTAATTCTAGAACATAGTGGAGATAACTATCAAATATAGAGAAGTGTTTCTTTATCATATAAATTCATGTTTGTCTATGTTGGGACTAATAAATGCCACCAATTTCAACGTTATAAATTTCTCAAATATCACTACTACCCAAGACCAATTATGTGAAATGGCACCAAATCTCTTGGTGGATAATAGGTATTGTAGAGATCCAACAATGAGGAGTGCATTGTTATGTTCTTTAATAGATTTGAAGATGATTGACAAAACATATAACCATGAAATGATAAAAATTCCACTTCATTCATCAAATCATAAAACTTTTAAAGTCGGGAAACACCATACAATAATATTTTTATGGAAGGATAAAATTTTGTTCACTTAACTCTTTGAGGGGAAACCTCCAAATGAGAAATCCACCAGTATAAAAGAGTCCCTGGCATATCTAATAAGGAGGAATCCATCCTTATTTATAACTAACTAGAAAATTGATAGAGGGACATGCACGTGTGTATAATAAGAATCTTGACAAAGACAACCATTGATGCTTGCAACATTGTCTAGGGAAAGATTATGTTTCTTTTTCCAAACATGTAAAATGAGTATATTATACTTTGATGAACATATTTTCCTATTATTATATATGATTTTATACTTTATCAAAAAAAATTCCAAGACCTCACAATGTTTTATAATTAGTAAAAGATTTGCCAACAATTTACAAATATTTATAATCCCATTAAAGATTCACGAAGTTTTTACAAGATTTTATAATTCAATGAAAGATTCACCAAGATTTTACAAGATTTTATAATTCAATGAAAGATTCGCCAAGATTTATACATATTATATTATTGATAAAATAGCCTTCAAATTTTTCTATGTATAATCATGAAGGTTTACTCATTTATTATAAATATAAATTTGAGGGAGTTATTAAAATTTTCCCTACTTGCAGTTCACCAAGATTTTACAAGATTATATAAATCAGTGAAAGACCAAAACATTAAATATACATATTATATTATTGATAAAATAGCCTTCAAATTTTTCTATGTATAATCATGAGGATTCGCCCATTTATTATACATATAAATTTGGGAGAGTTCTTAATTTTTTCCCTACTCACAGTGCTATAGTAGAGAAGATAATATTTGTAAAGCAGTGGCAAAGAGTAGTGGCAAGGAAAAAATTGTTGGTGGTTTCCAATATGTGGTGGGCAGTATAAATGTCATATTTTTACATCCTCTTTTCCCTATTTTTAATCTTTTTCACTTACATATGACTCTGTATTAGTTCATTCTAATGTTTATGTGCGGGATTTAGACTCAAAGTGTTTTCCATTGCATTTCCTTAGTATTTCATGTGAATTATGGTTAAATATTAGAAAAATAACATATTTTGCATTTATTTTTGAAACATAGGTTAGTCTCTTGATTGTTGCAGAACTAGTTGTCATTGTTTTTACTCCAGGCATATTGCAATGTTGCTACTCCACAAACAATAGTATGGCTCCATAAAATTAAATCCTCAACCACCATCAACTATGGAAAATATATTCAAATATAAGTTATATGGTTTAATTATGGATAATGGATTTTTCATGTGCATAAATCCATTTTCTACAATTTCATATTTTTCAATTTAATTTGGGTAGTTGTTGGGTTATGAAAAAGGTACAAATATCCTCCTTATTTCCACGGTTTATGATATAATCTTGATTGACTTTTCTGTTAATTAGGAATAATTAGGATAGAAAATGATTAATATGTCTTCTAGAAATATTATTAAGTTATATTAAATAAATTCTAAAAATACGGTTGGAATTGTTTGATTTTGTTACAGGAATGGATAAATATTGTTAAACCCAAGATAACTAAGGAGATTTTGAAGATACGTAGGCTATTGAAGTTTGAAGACATTTAGTGCAAAGCAGTTTCGAGGGAGATTAATTCTCTACTTTGTAAACTTATAAATAGTAAAAGCAATCTTGAGGATCTCGCGATCCTCAGGATAGCTTAATTTACCCATATTATTGTAATATATAGAGGGTAATGAATCCTGGAAAGGATTGTCTAATAATTTTATCCAAGCATTCAGAACTCAGAATTTCTCTGCGCAAGCAGTTTTTGTAAATGTTGTACCAATTATGGAATTAATAGAAGCTTTGAACGTTTTCATCATTTTCGCATACTGAGTTTCTAGCAGTAGTGCTTCTGAGGACCGAGGGCCCAATCTAAAGGAGTTATTGTCTCAATCTATAATTGTATCAGTTTTATTTATGTTCTACGATTTGAATCTCTTTTGCAATAGTCAAGATAAATGTATAAGTATGTTAATGATTTTATAATGTTTTCTTACAGAAGACAGGTGCTTCATTTGAATGTTATTGATTGTTGTTCAAGTTTCCATTGTTGTAGTTTATTGCTTGATAGTTCCTCTCATTTTCACATGCATTGTTCCTTCTCGCTTAATTTAGCATTTGTTGTTCCTTTCGCTTAAATTAGCATTTGTTGTTCCTTTCGCTTAATATAGTATTTGGTGTTCCTTTCAATTGTTGTTCTTTCTCGATCTACAATACTTAGATATTTATTTCTAGTAGGTTAGATAATCATCGATAGATCAATTTATTGATCTTTTTCATAGATTCAATTACTGTTTCTTAATTCGATCAATTCAACAATTCAATTGATGCCTTTAATTCATAGCACGTTATAGATCAGATTTCAATTCTGTTAAGTAAGATCTTAGTTTCATAATTTTAATGAATGTGTGAGAAACTTGATTGTTGATAAACTCATATTTGCTTTAACTACACGATTTTAGCCTCTACAAGTTATCTACATAGACTTTGTTGATATTCTTGAAATAAAAGACGAATCCTCAGGTTGATAAATTAATGTTAAACTAAGGTTGTTTTTAGGAAATATTTAGAGCCCAACATTTTGGTGTCGTTGTCAGGGAGAGTGTCAAAGGTAGCATAGGTTGTGTCTCTGGAGGATGAGGTATTGAAGTCAGAAGGTAAGAACCTACGCAGGCAATAAGTAAAATGCTTATGTCAGTGCCTACCTCCAGCTGATATATAGAGGTTATATAGGTGTTTAGAATTTTCTGTGAAGTGTGTATGACTAAGAAGAAAGAACCTGAAAAACCAAAACCCCCACCTAAAACTACCAAAGCCCAGGGCTCGGTGCTCCCTGGAAGAAGCACTTTCATAGACAAAATCATCCGAAAAGATGAATCTCAAGCTTCGGTTGGACCCAGGAGAGGCTCTACCCGAATCCCTCAAGCAATAGTTTCACCAACTACATCCCATGATAAGGTTCATAGCAGAACTGGAGGGACTGAGAAAATTTTTCAAAGTACAGATCTTCCACCTATCAGCCCTTTAGACGAGGGAAACTCTTGTAATCTGGAGGAAGGAGAAAGGGATACCAACGGGGTTGCTAAGGTAAACTCATCACTACCACCTGATCCTAGATCTCCTATGATAGGAGAGGGCATACCTAAAATCCCAGATAGAGGTAGTGCAGTCAAATCCCCTAGGGGATCAAGTAATCAATCACCCCAAAAAGAACACCCAGGCCAAGAAATTCCTGAAGATTATTGGCATATCTTCGACCAAATGGCGCAACCAAATTAACAACGAGCCTAGACTTCCACTTTGGAATATCTGATAGTTGATCCAGTTGCCAATGCCCCCATGAAAGCAATCCCCTTACATAATCTGCCAACCTTTCATGGATTAATTTCAGAAGACCTGGATGCATTCTTATTCGAATTTGATGTCCTATGTAGGGGTTATGACTACACCTCTGAACCCCAAAAACTAAAGTTGTTCCCTTCCACTTTGAAAGGGGCATATTTGCACTGGTTTATGGGGTTGGGAGGTGGAACTATAAACTCATGGGATGAAATGAAACAAGCCTTATTGACAAAATATCAGGATTATTGTAGAACCAGGGATCTAAAAGATGAAATCTTTCAAATGACTGCAAAGGAAAACGAGACATTAGAATAATATGTTGAAAGGTTCCAATACAATTTGCAAAGATCTCCTTATGGTACATTACCAGGTGAGGTGCTCAAAGCCACTTTGATAAAAGGAATGAAGGATGAATGGGTAGAAACATTGAATTTAATGGGGAAGGGTGATATTTATCAAGAAAATTATGATAATATTGTTCAATTGTGTATCAGGTGATCACGTGGAAGTACATGGACTAGATCATGGATACAGACTCCCCTCACCAGAAATAAAAATATTACCAACAGAGGAATTACCCGACCAGAAGTCGGTAACCTATTAGAAAATTTCAAAACTGACATTATGAGCACTCTGACTACACAATTGGATGTATTGCAGGCTAAACAAAAATAAGCAGAAGCATAACAGACTTTGTCCATATTTTGCCACAGATGCAGAAAAAAACATGGTCCAAGGGAATGTCCTTTGGATGTGGTTAGGGTTTGCACCATTTGCGCCAAACATCACGCAACAGAGTAATGCCCATCTCTCCTAGGACTAAAAGTTGTCTTTAGAGAAGAAGAAGAGGAAACAAAACCATTATATATGATGGCTCAGCGTCGCCAATGGAAAGCCCGACCTCCAGGTACACTACAAGATCCCTCTTCTTTATTTTTTGGGCAATATAATCAGTAGAAAAATTCTTGAAACACATGGCATGGCCAACCATTTTATAACCCCACCTGGCAGTCCCAACAATATCTAGCTGCAAATCCCACTTGGACAAATCAACCAACTACAAATCCCACTTGGCATAATCAACCAACTACAAATCCCACTTGGAAGAATCAACCAGCTGCAAATTCCACCTGGCCTAACTCGCAATACCCTACCTCATCCTGGAAAAATTCAAACAACAACCCCTATCCTTCACAGTGGTCCAACACAGCTGCCCAAAACCCCAATTGGAACCAGAATTGGTAGCGCCCCATGGGAATGACCAATCAACCCATGGGGATGGCCCCTCAAACTCAACCCACTTTTCAATCTCCACTCTAATTACCCCATAACCCTCAATCGTAATTGTGCCCTCAATTACCAGCTCAACCCCACCCAAATCCTAATAATAGACCAGCCCAGCTTATGCAGATTATTAAGAATGTGGACGGGGAAATCAACTTGATGGGGTGCAATGAACTCCGGTTGAGGTCGGGGCACATAACCTCTCCTGAAGAAAGTAACATCCACCAAGAGAAGCAAAATGAAAATAACATACAACTAGCAATAACACCCTTGACTGTGGTCATAACGGAAGAAACATAGCAGGGAGGAAACACAGTCGAACAACAAAATCTTGATAAGGATGTAACTCCTCCTCCCCCGTTCCCTGAAAGGTTGATGATAGAAAAACCCGTTGTGTATCCTAACTTTGACATCGTAGGGGAACTCTTGCAGGCTCTGCAAGATATCCCAATTTATGCAAAGACAATCAAGGAATTATGTGGGAAGAAGCCTGCTAGGAAAGTTAAAAATTCATCATCAATTGTTCATGTGGTAGGAGCCTTGTCTGATCTCATTTTAGGTAGACAGGAACCAGTCAAATATGCAGACCTAGGGAACCCCATAGTAACAGTTTAGATCCAGGGTTGTTCTTTTCCAAATACACTAGTAGATTTGAGGGTAGCCATTACTATCTTGACCATCGAAACCTGCAACACCCTGGGTTTCGCCTCCTTCGAACCTACCCCAATTATTTTACAATTGGTTGATCAATCAGTGGTTAAACCAGTCGGCACATTACACGATATAGTAATTTCAGTAGAATCTTGGGAATATCCAGTTGATTTCCTCATTATCAACCCAAGAAGTGAACTTGATGGACATCCATTAATAATGGGAAGACCATGGCTCGCAACAACAGATTCATACATAATATGTCGCATGGGAAACATGACAATTGCTAGAGGAGGTGTTAGAAATAACCTCATCCTGTATCCTCCAGCTAAACCAAGCCCGTATATGATACATCCATAGTTTCCACCACCTAGATACCTAGAAAAGGATCTATGATCCCCTCTCACACTGGAAGAATCTCTCAGACTCAAGAACCAATTAGAGTATGATGTGATCAATAGCTTCATTAACACCCAGCCATTATAAGTAACCCAACATGCCAAATTCTAAAAGTTATTCTAGATAGTGAAGCACAAGGAGATCCACTGGAAGAATTGATGGAACAACAAATCCCAAATACCACTGTCCATAACAACAAATCAGTTGATATTGCACCAAGGAGGTCTCTGGATATTAATGCCAATTTAATGAGCAACAACAACAAAAACTGATTCAAATCCTTTCTAAATATCAACAGGCTTTTTCCTGGGAGTATTCTGACATGAAGGGCATTGATTCGCAACTCTGCACACATCATATTTATATTGAGAAAGATACCCAACCCATCCGACAACCCCAAAGAAGATTGAATCCCCATCTCAAGGACATTGTTAAAGAAGAATTACAAAAGCTGTTGGATGTAGATTTTATATATCCTATTTCGGACAGCCGGTGGGTTTCCCCACTAGTGATCATTCCCAAGAAGAATGGGAAATGGAGAATCAGTGTAGACTATAGAGAACTCAACAAAGCTACCCAGAAGGACCACTTCCCCCTACCTTTTATCGATCAGGTCCTGGATACTTTAGTAGGGAAGAATGTTTTCTCTTTCCTAGATGGTTTTAGTGGCTATAATCAAATCCATATTGCCTCAAAAGATAAAGAAAAAACTACATTCACATGTCCCTCGGGTACCTTTGCATACAAAGTATTTCCCTTTGGATTATGTAATGCTCCAGCCACATTCTAGAGGGCCATTCTGAGCATATTTTCTAATCTGATTAGTGAAGGGCTTGAAGTTTACATGGATGATTTCACTCCTTATGACAATGACTTTGATCAAGCTCTAGACAATTTGGAGAAGGTACTGGAACGATGCATTGCTACCAGGTTATGTTTAAGTCATGAAAAATGTCATATGATGATGACTAAAGGTGTGGTACTAGGGCATTATATTTTTGCAGATGGAATCAGGGTAGACCCAGAAAAAATAGAGGTAATCCTTAATCTACCTACACCACATACACAAACTGAGGTACTTAGTTTCCTTGGCGCTTCAAGATACTATCGCAGATTTATGGAAAATTTTGCAAGAACTGCTGCACCTTTACATGCTTTAACTGGTAATGCGGAATTTCAGTGGTCTGATAAGTGTGATGTGGCATTTGCAAGACTCAAAAATCTGATTTCGACAACACCGGTGCTGAGAGGACCAAACTGGAAAATACCATTTCACATCTCCATGTATGCATCAGATATCGCCATAGGCGTTGTCCTTGGACAGGAAGAAGATAAGAAACCCTATGTTATTTATTTTATCAGCAAAAATCTTACTCCCGCTGAGTCAAATTATACAGTAACAGAAAAAGAATTTTTAGTCGTTATACATGCCATTAATAAATTTCGTCATTATATAACAGGCTATCTAGTTATTCTTTATACTGATCATTCTGCTATTAAATATTTAGCTAATAAACCTATTACTAATGGACGGGTTACTTGATGGTTATTACTATTGCAGGAATTCAACATCACCATCAAGGATCGACCCGGAAGAGAGAATCTTGTTGCAGACTTCCTGTCTCGCATACCCAAAACATATGATTCTTTGACAGTTGAAGACCAATTTCCAGACGAACATATGTTCATTGTCACTACTAAGCCACCTTGGTATGTTGATGTGGAAAATTATCTCGCAGCTAGGAAACTACCAACACACCTATCATCAAGGGAAAGAAAATTGATCATCCAACGCATTGCATGATTTACCTGGATTGGTGGATATCTTTTCCACACAGGGGTTGATCTCTAGATCTGAATATGTGGACGAGATGATGAAATATATGACATACTGAAGGAAGGTCATGACGAGCCCTGTGACGGACATTTTGCAGACCGCGAGACTGGACATAAGATTTTACAAATGGGCTATTATTATCCCTCAATATTCAGAGATGAAATGAAATATGTCCAGACCTGCGACAGTTGTCAACGGATGGGTTGACCATGCCAAGATGATGAAATTCCCCTGAAATCACAAGTAGTCACATAATCGTTTGAGAGATGGGCACTAGACTTCGTTGGCCCCTTCAACCCGAAGTCAAATCAGAAGGCCTATATCCTAGTTGCAACGGACTACATGACCAAATGGGTAGAGGCAGAAGCCTTATCAAACGCAACAGAGGAAGTAGTCATTAATTGTTTTTTCAAATTATTTGTACCCTATGGATTACCCATGGAAGTAATCACTTACTGGGGGTCACAATTTACAGCTCATAGAATCACGACCACCCTGAACAATTATCATATTAAACACATAGTTACTTCTCCATACCAACCACAGGAAAACAGACAAGTAGAAAGCACAAATAAAGTCTTGGAGGCAATTTTGACAAAAACAGTCTCAACAAACTGTCATAATTGGGCAACCAAGCTTCCAAATTCCTTATGGGATTATCATACAACATGGTGTAACACCACTGGCTACTCTCCTTATCATTTAGTCGATGGTAAAGAACCTATCTTTCCAATTGAGTTTGAGATCAAGACTCTAAGGATGGCCTAGGAGATTGGACTTGATCTTACAGAGGCACATAAACAACGCCTACAATAGCTCAATGAGTTGGATGCAGCACGCATGTCCGCCCTAGAGCGCACATATGTTATTCATCAACAAAGAGATAACTGGCACGATAAACATATCAAGAAGAAATCCTTCCAAAAAGGTGATTGGGCACTTCTCTATGATTCCATATTTCAGGATTTTCCTGGAAAATTACAGACAAGGTGGTTGGGACCATATGAAATTAATGAAGTTCATGATAATGGCACTGTCACTTTAGTTACCATCGGCGGGTCTGGTTCTCCTTTTCTGGTAAATGGATATCGACTACGACTCTACCATCAGCCACCTTCAAAAGAATCCTTCTGCCAAGAAGTAAGTAAGGACCCTACTGTTCAGATTTTAGCGAGCTAGGAAGGTAACCCAACAGCCTCAACTCCATAAATGATAATTTTTATCAACACTGTACATATTGTATATAGTTTTCTTTACATATTTGATTGAGTTTTTTATTCTTTTTTTTAGGAAAGTCACTTGAGAGAATAAGAACTAGAAAAGATAACTATAATGAATATAATTAACACTTTTTTTTGTTCCTTGCTCCTATCTCACTTTGCAAAAATTTATCAAATTTAACTCTATTTTTACAAGAATATGAGCATCCTTGCATGATACTAATAGACCATCCAATACTTCGATTATTGCATAAACTTACCCATAGAAATTGATTGAATTTAGGTGATGACTAATCCATTATAGATTCACTAAAACAAAAATGTATGTGGGAGTTTTCCAATCACTTAATTAGATGGGTAAAAATTTGAACATCATCGTTGTTGTTCATTTAAAACAAAATGATTGTCGTTCCTTTGAAAAGAACAATTGTTGTTACCTTTGCATGATCGTCGATTCCTTTGCAAATGATTGTCATTCATTTGAAAAGAACAATTGTTGTCACCTTTGCACGATTGTTGTTCCCTTCGTAAGTAATATCATCCATTCGAAATAATGATTGTTGTTCCTTATGTCACATAGTTGTTCCCTTTATAATGCATGTTGTTCCTTTTTCAATAGTGTTGCTCATTCGAAAGGAACAGTTGTTGTTCCTTTCACGATTTTTCTTATTATTGTTCCTTTCTCAAAGCATGCCATTGTTATGTCAGTCACTCCTTTGGGTATGACCTTCACTGATCCCTTTTTCATCAACACTATTTCTGATTTGTCATTTTGTGTGGATCATTTAACATACCTTAGTAAACTATTTTTGGATTAATTTCTCCGACTTATCTTAAAAATTGTTCACAATTCATTAACCACCATAATTCGTTTATTTCCCCTATATATCTACATATACTTGAATGATAATTGCTTTCATATCATAATAAAGAATCTTAAACATATTCTTACCTAGCATTCTTACACTTCTTACACCATCCCTCACTCTTAAGGAGTAGATGAGCCTCACTTTATAGAGCCTAAAAAAAATAAAAATCAAAATCAAGTTTTTAACAAAGTAATAAACTTCTCCCATAAAGGATAGGGGGTCTCATCACGAACCAACCTACCACGATCATCAGATAATAACATAAGTGACATTCCCACTATGGCTACCACACCAGGGCAATGGCCTTTGGCATTTTTTTCATCAAAGGACAAGAGGTCTCATCACGAGCTGACTTGTTCACTTAGGTTACGATATAGTGAGTGGCATTATCATCATCTGGCTACCAAACCAGGATAATAGTCTTCTTGGGAAAAGACAATTCAAACTATTTATTAAGGATACTGGCTCATCTATGGGTTAAAAGGAAACCATGTCGAGGCTATGGATGTCTGCTGGCAACAGTGGCTCTCCCTGTGGTATCAAAGTTTACCTTAAATACATCAAGTTTTAGTGTGTTCTTAGATTTACTTTTCTAAACAATGAGGCTATCATTCCGGTTATATATAATAAACAAGGGAAAGTAACAATGTTATGATATGTGGAACATTTTAAAACACGTGAACAAATTTAAAATCATTCAGAATATTTTTCCTCAAAGGGTTTCTAACATAGGTATGAAAATTCAAATTTCCCACACAAAGTGATGATTATCATAAGTACTGTTAAAGTGATTTTTGAAAAGTTATTAATAATTGTCTTTCCAGCGTGGTGGCGGCATAGTAATCACACCTCACAAGAACTACCCGCTATTATTAAACTCGTACATTTTGACAATCGAGGTCGACCTTTCCATTTATGGGGGGTAGATGCTCGGCACATTTATTGATGAATTACAATGAGTGTAGTAAATGAGAAAAAATCACATTTTTTATACACAATGTTGTTCTATATTTTCTATTTATGTTGTTTCAAAAACTGGTTGAGTTAATCTGCAGCAAGGAACAATAGTCATCCTCACCTACTCACAGAAAATATGGGTGGCCGAAGTGTGCGTCGGGAGCCAACATTACTACAGGTAACTGAACAGGCAAGAGCAAGCTTACACCAGCTGGGGTGGACAAAGTACTTCAACCGATTTCAAGGATATGACATGAACATCACGCTCGAATTCTTCTAGAACTTGTAGGGAGGAATCTCCATGGTTCGAGATATACTAATTCCAGTCACTCAGGAAATCGTAGCAGAGGTTACAGGCCTCCCTAACACATTCATACAATGGACTGGAAGTTACACAATGCTCAAAGAAGCTGTATAATATTTCATAGACCCTGGAGAGGAACTTGATAAAAAGGGAAAGGGACTTAACCCCAACACTCTCAGCGAGCCATGGAAAGAACTGGCAGGTGTAATACAGAGGTATATCACCTGTGATGGAAGGTATGATGTGATCCGGCCACGCCACCTCAAACTGCGAGGAGCACTCAAACAACGGTTAGTAATCAATCTACCATTTTTTCTAAATTCCATGTTACATGAGGTTTCTATAAGAACACAGAAGGCCAAAGATCCTGTTACTATCATTAGCCACCATGGATTAGTAAAACTGATAGTAAATAAGGCCCTGAGTCAAACTCAAATAACATGGGGTGATCTTATCGAGGCCAATAGGCCTCTACAACTGGAACAACCTAAATTACATCATGAAGAACCACCACAGGGAATTGAAGTAGCAAAGGAGGGGGAAACTACTGTCCAAATGGAAGTTCCATTTCCTCAACCTGAAATTGAGGCAGACCCCATCCAATTGGCAGAGGCTCAGACCTCACAGGTAGAGGCATCAACGAAAAAGAGAAAAATGACAATTGATGTCCCTAAGACCCCCATTGGGAAGAAAATAAGAAGTAAAGGGACAACACGGCCTGAAGAAACCCAGGAAATGATGTAGACAGAGCAACCCTCACATGAGTTCATTCAAGAAATTTGACAGACAGAATGAACCCCACAAGAAAGAACTCAAGAAAATACTCAGCCATCACTAGAACTCCTCACAGAACAGTTTTTCAAAAGCTATGAGGTAGAAATGGCTCAAGTTATAGGGAATTTAGGGACCTCAATTGACAAAGACACAAGCAGGCCAGAAGAATACCAAGCACCAGCTTCTTCTTCAAACCCTATTGTGGACTTCCCTGACATAGAGATGTCATTCCCAGAAGATACAACACAGGTATAACCTCACACTGAGGTAAATATCCCTGTAGTGCAGGCATAACACATAGAAGAAATAGAGGAACAATTATTGACTGATCAAGGTGAGGAAAACACTGACATTTCACAAAAACAAAAAACAACAGGCAAAAGCCACAGCAGAATCAAAAATTTAAAACAGGAAAACAGACTGTTGAAGAGAAGGGTTAAAAGGATTAAAGTGTTAAAGAAAAAGGTTGGCAAACTCAAAGAAATTATTAAATAATTAAGAAAACAATTGGAGCAAGCTGACAAGGCCTATGAAAGAAAGAAGACCAAAAGGCCTATAACATAGGGAAGGAACCCACTTCCTAGGAATACAGTCCATACAAGTTCTGTAGGAACACAGACAGAGTTGCATGATCCTGAAGAGACAACAGAGATGGAACTTCAGACTGATATTGTAGCAGCAGAGGAAACAATTGTTAAAAATGAAGAGGAGATTCCTTTGGAATCATATGAAACAGAAGATCAACCAGAAATTCCAGAAGGAGAAATTGCTCAACCTGAGGAAGTGATTCCCACAAATTTTCCTGCTCCTCTGGAGACCACTGATGCAGAAACCCAGACATATGTCCCAGCCATAGAAGAAACAGCCTGTCAGACTGAAGAAGCATTTCAGTTTCCTGAACAAAATGCCATCATTAACAGGTTAGAAGCAGAGCTGGTACAATCCCAACAAGCCCTAACTCAAAGCAGAGATGAAATGTTGACCATG
This sequence comes from Picea glauca, assembly GCA_000966675.3. Lineage (NCBI taxonomy): Eukaryota > Viridiplantae > Streptophyta > Pinopsida > Pinales > Pinaceae > Picea > Picea glauca. Next base: position 68,819 of record JZKD02S1023621.1, on the reverse strand, counting down.
GCAAATCATCAAAGAGTTTTTAAACAACTTCAAGCCATGTTAGCAACAAAAAACGAGACTTATGTTGAGCTAACTAAGGCTCAAAGGAAGACAAAGAAAATACAAGGTCAATTAGATAAAGCTTTGGAGCAAATCAAAGAAATTTGTGATGTCTACACTGATGCAATAGATTGTAGGGCTCATGCTACTAATTATACCTTGCTTTTATTAGAGCATTATCTGTTGTTGAGGGTGAAATCTATTAGATCAGGTAAACCAATTAAATTCACCATTGTCTATGATTTTGTTTCATGTTTTAGAGAGAAGGAAGAGAAGGTGCAATACTTTCTGTGTGAGCTATACTTCCACAACTTCATTTTGGAAGACAACAGGAAAGATAAGCCTAGTCCTTTTATTGGGGACATACAGCTTCAAGCATTCTTGTCCTTTACTAAAAACCAAATCAGGTGGGCTAAAGCTCACAAGACCTTCATGAAGAGGGAAATTGGGCTAGATCTCTGGATCATAGGGGAACCTCCAAAATCCTTCCCAGCCATCATGCGACATAGAAAATTCATGAAAAGGGAAGGGGTTGTGGACTCTTTAGCCCCTATTCACCCATGGGCTATACGATCAGGCATAGCATATTTTAGGTAACTCAAAGAAGAAGCTCTTGTTGTTTCCAAGTTAAGATGGGATGCATCCTCAAATGAAGTCAAGAGTAGGGAACCCTTTGGTTTCAAAAACCTTTTTGTAGCTACCTTCAGAGTGGAAAGGTATACCAGAATGATCCAGGAGGAAGGACTTGCCTGGATTGAGTGTAGATATAATTCCCCTATTATTTGGTTTCCTCTAGAAGGTTACCAGAGAGATTATCAAATTAATAGGAAGAGGGAAAAAGCTACTTTTGGAGAGCTCAAACGCAAGAATGGGTTCAGGGAACTTGGTGAATCAACCTTTCCTCCTTACAACATCATTGCTTTACATGTAATATCTCAGCTTGCATGAGGACATGCAAGAAGGTAAGTTGGGGGGTATGTTGGATTATGAAAAAGGTACAAATATCCTCCTTATTTCCATGCAGATTATGATATAATCTTGATTGAGTTTTTTGTTAATTAGGAATAATTAGGATAGAAAATGATTGATATGTCTTCTAGAAATATTATTGAGTTATATTAAATAAATTCTAAAAATACAGTTAGACTTGTTTGATTTTGTTACAGGAATGGATAAATATTGTTAAACCCAAGATAGTTAAGGATATTTTGAAGATACGTAGGCTATTGAAGTTTGAAGACATTGAGCGCAAGCAGTTTCGAGGGAGATTAATTCTCTATTTTGTAAACTTATAAATAGTAAAAGCAATCTCAAGGATCTCTCGATCCTCGAGATAGCTTAATTTACCCATATTGTTGTAATATATAGAAGGTAATGAATTCCAGAAAGGATCATCTAAGAATTTTATCCAAGCATTCAGAACTCAGAATTGCTCTGGGCAAGCAGTTTTTATAAATGTTGTACCAGTTATGGAATTAATAGAATATTTGAACGTTTTCATCATTTTCACATATTGAGTTTCTAGCAGCAGTGCTTCTGAGGACTGAGGGCCCAGTCTGAAGGACTTACTGTCTCAATCTGTAATTGTATCAGTTTGATTTATGTTCTACGATTTGAATCTCTTTTGCAATAGTCAAGATAAATGTATAAGTGTGTTAATGATTTTATGATGTTTGCTTACAAAAGATAGGTGCTTCATTTGAATATTATCGATTGTTGTTCCAGATTCCATTGTTGTAGTTTATTGCTTGACAGTTCCTCTCATTTTCACACGCGTTGTTCCTTCTCGCTTAATTTAGCATTTGTTGTTCCTTTCACTTAATTTAGCATTTGTTATTCCTTTCGCTTAAATTAGCATTTGTTGTTCTTTTTGCTTAATTTTGTATTTGTTGTTCCTTTCAATTATGGTTCTTTCTCGATCTACAGTACTTAGCTATTTCTTTCCAACAGGTTAGATAATCACTGATAGATCAGTTTATTGAGCTTTTTCATAGATTCAATTATTGTTTCTTAATTAGATCAATTCAGCAATTCAATTGATGCCTTTAATTCATAGCACATTATAGATCAGATTTCAATTTTGTTAAGTAATATCTTAGTTTCAGAAGTTTAATGAATGTGTGAGGAACTTGATTGTTGATAAACTCAGATTTGTTTTAACTACACGATTTTAGCCTCTACAAGCTATCTGCATAGACTTTGTTGATATTCTTGAAATAAAAGATGAATCCTCGGGTTGATAAATTAATGTTAAACTAAGGTTGTTTTTAGGACATCTTTAGAGCCCAACAATAGCTACAATTTATTTTTCGGCTATCTCAAATTATGATATTAAAAAATTGAATTCAAAGGATACAATTTGTTGGTGGATACAAGTGCAACTTTGATTTTCTACAAATATTCAAAGATCTACATTGAAGATATCATGGATCTAGGAAGTAAATCACTATTAAAAGTCATCTGGGATGTGTTTTGACCAAATTGTTGTAATTCCCATCTCATAATTCTAATTTGGAATTCAAAGGCATCGTAAATTCAATGGGAATTAACAAGAATCTTAGAATTTTTAGACAAATTGTTAGTAAGGATCTTGGAATTATGTGTTTATTTGCTAATTGTTAGCAAACGACATGAGAAACTCATGGATCTCATTTATTATTTGTTAATTGTTAGCGAACCACATGAAAAACTTGTGGATCTCATTTATTATTTTTTATTCTAGTTTCAAACAAATTTATGTATAAAAGAGAGTTTCTTCTGCATTCTACGGGGAGCACTCTTAGAGCACAAGTTCAATTTATGATGGAATAAATTATATTTTCTGAATTCACATTTTAATTTAGATTATAATATGTAGTTAGATTAATTTATTTATATTAGATTGATTACTTTAATTTATTTATGTTGTATATTAGTAATAGATTCATTCATTTGTTTCTGCAATCAGTTATTTGCAGTGTGATTTAATTTATTTCTATAGTTAATTATTCATGAGGGATTGGATTTATTTAATCCTTAATTTATTGATGCAGTAGCATTGCATTTATTTATTTATTTATGATTTCTAGTTGACATAATTGCATTTTAGATTGGGTTTGTGATCTTTTATGTTTTTGAATAAATGTGCTTAACACAACAATTACATTTGTTGGATTGAATGATAATAGTGATCATCTTGGAAATGATTAAATTAAGTTGTTTTTTTTTCGTGCAAATAGTCAACAAATTTCCTTTCAGCAAACACGATTTCCTTTTCAACAATTAGTTTGATTCCCTTTCCCACAATTAGTTAGATTTCCTTTCGCAAAATTAGTTATTCATTCAACTAGAGGTAACATCATATTGTTTTCTATCCAGTTGAAATAGTTAAATTAATTTACTTTCCTGCAATTTCAGTTTTATTCAACTGGAGGTAACAACATATTGCTTTATGTCCAGTTGAATTAGTTACCTTCCTGCAATTTCAATTTCATTCAATTGGGGGTAACAACAGATTGCTTCCTACCTAGTTGAATCAGGTTACTTTGCTTGGAGTCAAATTAGTTCATGATTGTGGAACCTTGCCAATTGTGAATTTCCTATACTATGCTTGCAAAAGTAATAATTAATACTACAACTACATAACAAACCTGTGGAATCATAGAGTGCAACATGCATATATATTTCACAATAACTCGCAAGTTCCATATGAACCTCATATTGATAATTAAATGCACAATCTTTCTAAGAAATTAGAAAAGTAATTGAAAATCCCATCATTTTGGCGCCATTGTCAGGGAGTTACTAAAGGTGCATTTCCATTATTGCATTGGTTTGAAATTCACACTTGCATAGTTTAGAATAGTATTCATTCAATTTTTTTTATCATAGCACATGATACAGGCTATTTATATACATTAATTGAGTTACTAAAGATTTTTCTGTGTGGTGTAGTAAGAGCCACCCATAGTACTAATCTCTCTTTTGAAGGAAGCTTGGTAGAAGGAAAGAAAAACATCGTTTCATATGACACCACACAAAGAATGGTTCTACGAATATGAGAGACATGAATGGAGAGATGTGTTCTTGGGAGATTACTTGACAACCAAAATTGTTGGACGAGAAAGATTCCGACTGATACTGCAAGATGGGAGGAGTAGAACCCTTCTAGGTCTGCTACATATTCCAGGTTTGGAAAGAAATCTAATATATGTTAGAAAAATGAGTGATGTAGGTGTGCACACTCTATTTCAAAAGGATATGTGCAAAATAGTCAAAGGTGTGATGGTCTTAATGAAAGGAGTTCAGACTGGAAACCTATACAAGTTTTTAGGGAATATTGACTCAATTAGATGCAACAACATTGTTTTTCTTGGAGTTGAATTGACTCAAATCAATTTGGGATGAGTCGATACAAACCAACTCGATCGTTCTTCGTTAATTCAACCCGACCATGTTATGGCACCATAGGATGGGACACATTGGTGAAAAAATAGTTTGAGCTATGCACAACAAAGGTATGGTTGAAGGTTTTCTTGATTGTAATTCAAAAGTCAATTTTTGTGAACATTGCATTTATGGAAAAAAAAATTGGGTTAGGTTCCCATCTAGAGCAACAAGGGAAAAGGGGATTATGGAATTAATTCATAGTGATGTGTTTGAACCTATAACAATCCTTTCACTTGGTGGATATCTGTAATATGCCTCCCTCATAGATGATATTTCCAGGAATATGTGGATATTTTTCCTAAGGAAGAAATCAAAGGTTTTCGAGAAATTCAAAGAGTTTAAATCTCTTGTGGAAAACTAGACATATAACAATATCAAGGTGTTGAGAATTGACAATGGTGGTAAATTTTGTTGAAAGTACTTTGAGTAGTTTTGTAAGCAGCATGGCATAGCATACTAAAATACCACACCATATACCCCATAGCAAAATGGAGTTGGTAAAATAATAGACATGACATTGATGGGCAAGAAAAGGAGTGTGATAAATGGCGCAGGGCTCAAACAAGAATTCTAGGAAAAGACAGTTGACGGGGAAAAATATTTGGTAAATAGGTCTCCTTCATCAGTGTTAGTCGACTCGACTCCACATTAGGTATGGTTTGGTAAGAAACCTTCACTTTCACATTTAAAAGTATTTGTCTTGGATGCATTTGTGCATGTTCTCAAGGAAAAGAAGAACAAGTTGGACAAGAAGGTAGTCAAGTGTATTTTCATTATGTACAAGGATGGAATGAAAGGATATAAGGTCTGGGATCCTACATCAAGAAAAAATGAGTGCACTGTTGAGATGTGGTCTTCAGGGAAGTCATAGAAACTTCCAAGTCTAAAGAGGTTCAAATATAGAAATATCCAAAGAAGGTGAGGGTTGAGTTAAGGAACAAAGAAGATGATTTCTAGATGAGTCGATTGAATCAGATGAAGAGGTGAAACAATTGACTCCAGTTGTAAGGAGGTATGAACGAGTAAGAAAACCCATTGAAAAGTATATTCCACTGATTTATATTATGCATTTGTGTTAGATGTGACTGATGAGGAACCCAATTCGTTATGGGAGGCAATCGACTCGATAGATGGTAAACTTTGGAAGGACTTCATGGTCAAAGAGATGGAATCCTTGGACAATAATGAGATGTGGGTTTTGGTATAATTACCTAATGGAAGAAAACCCATCAATAACAAGTGGGTATTTAAGAAAAATATGAATGCAACAGGTCAAGTCGATAAATTAAAATCTTGATTGGTAGCGAAAGGATATTCCCAAGTCAAAAGAGTTGAATTCGGTGGGATTTTTTCCCATGTTGAAAAATTAACTTCCATTAGAGTATTAATATATATAGCTGCAACATTTGATTTTGAAATATATAAAATGGATTTGAAGACAACGTTCCTACATGGGGACCTGGAGGAAGAAATCTACATTAAATAGCCTAAATGATTTGTAGTAAAGGGTAAGAAAGAGCTAGTGTGAAAATTGAAAAGATCCCTTTATGGTTTAAAGAAATCACCAAGGATGTGGTAAAAAAAGTTTGACACGTACATGCTTCGTTTGGAATTGTGAGAAGAAAGGATAATCATTGTGTATATTCTAAGGAAGAATGTGGGCCTTTCATATATGGGAATGGATATTAAGAGAGATTGGGAAGTTTGAAAGTTTTGGTTGAACATGAGGAAGTACATTGAAATAGTTTTAAATCATTTTAACATGCAGGATTGTGTAACATCCCGCTCTGGCGCACTGAGAAAACTTATTCTTTGAGGACACTTGCTCGCAAGTGATCTGGACTTTTATGATGTTAAAACACTTATCCTTGATTATGATGCGTTAAGATAGATGACATGATGTTTTACTGCTTTGACGTAGACAGGTGCTATTGACTCAGTTTTATTGAGTGTGCAGGGTTTTGGACCTTGAGGATGCAAAGGCATTGGTGGAACCCCTTGGACTCCGGATTGAGTCAGGGAGTGTGCTATTTTGGTTGACTTATTTACTATGATATTTCATTAATTTGATGATATGATGTTGACATGTTCTGGCACGATTGTTGATGATGCAGGCTGACGATAGCTTTCCGACCAGACTCACATATGGAGTAAAGGGGTCACACATGATTTCCAGAGAGGTTGAGGGAGAGGTGTGGACAGCATCCCTGCCACAGCCTACTAGCACTCCCGTCGTGGCTCGAACTGTAGGTTAACGATTACCTAGTTCGAGAGGATCCACAATGTCGTGAGGGCAGACTGTGACAATCGCTCACGATGATTCTAAGGGGTGCGCAATAAGGTGGGGGCCTTATTCCTTAGAGCCCTTAGTCTCCCACAAGTTAACCTGGCGGAGTGTTGACTCCAGGGGTTATATATATCTACCAATCAGTCAAGTTGGCGAGTGGCACCCTTGGAGCACATGGTGCATCCTGAAGGGCACGTCGTGCGAAAGAAACACAAGTTGGCAAGCGACACCCTTGGAGCACGTGGTGCATCCTGAAGGGTAATGATCCATGTAAAGTAATACTTAAAGTTAATGCTTATGGCCAAGTTAATGCTAAGGTTATTATGGTGTCGGGCAAGGATTAAGGTGATGTAATGCCTAAGGTTAATGCTTGCGGTCAAGTTAATATTAATGATATTTGTTGATGATATAATGAAGCGCTTAATATTGATGTTGATGGTAATGAGATGGTTGATATTGACATGTTATCATTTTAGGGTAAGGTTACTGTAATTGACGTATATAACACATCAGATGTAATGTGATGGTCATTGTATTAGTTATTGTAATGTCAAATGAAAAATAGTTGTTATTTTATGGTAGAGTTGAATAAACAAATTATCCTTAATAGCATATAGAATATAACGTCTTGAACTAAGTGCAATGGGTGAATATGATTTAGTATATGGGGGTGTACAATCAATTGAAATTGCCTCAGTAAGGCTTTGCTTATCAATTGGAATTGCTAAATTGAATTTACCATTAATTGACTTGCGCATCGTAGAGGACATGGTTGATCCTTAACTATTGTTGTACTTGGATTTATATATATCTTATTGTCTGGTCTGCTTGTGTTGGGTGGGATGTAGACACCTCCATGTTCCTTAGAACAGTCGCCAGCCCTGAGACCTTAAATCGTTAAAATCGATGGGAACCTGGGCTTGAGCGTTGCTTATGTGTCTTGGAGGTCCTAACCATTGCAGGGTAGGACGAGCGGGTAGCCAGTTGCACTTATTGTCGTTTGATCGTCATTTATGCATACAGTTACTTGTCGTGCGTCCTTGTCATCTTGTTATGTTCATCATGGTCGTGTCTTATTCGTCGTCGGGTGGCAACACAGAGACGAATGTGTTGTTTGTTTCCTTGTACACGCGCGCACACACTTTAAACAAACAAAAAAATATATATATTTTGCACCTATTATCAGAGTTTGTTGTCGTGACGAACGGGAGGTCTGTCACATATTGTATCAGAGCCGGTTCGACCCGCAGCTTAGGATTCGCTACGGCTTCCGTTGGCATGATTAGATTTGATTATACTGTTATTGATCGAGCTGATTGTGTGCGTGCAGGTAATCATGGTTAGAGGACGTCGCGGAGGCAAAGGACGGGGTGCTAGGGGAGGAGGTGTGATGCCTCCAGTAGCATCCGTGCCTGAGGGGTCTAACCCCCAAGGAGGAGAGCAGGTTCTCAGACAGGAGCAGATAGAAGTTGGCGATGTTGTGGGGATGATGAGATCTTTTCAACACATGTCTGAGGCACTGATCAACCGATTGGACAGAGACGAGGCCAGGGCACCGACACTCGCTGAGGTTCCGCTGCGCACACCGGACGTTACTGGTAGCATTCACCGTGAACTTGAGAAGGTCAAATTTCCTGAGTTCTTTGGTGCCCTGGATGGCGCAGCCGCCGAGGCATGGTTGGATAACATGGCGATGTGCTTTGCACTTCGCGATTATACCTCCAACATGAAGGTCCACATAGCAGTCTTTCAACTGAAGGGGAGCGCTCTTCTATGGTGGAAGACGCTCCTACCTCAGCTGAACATGGCCGTTGAAGATGTGTCATGGGAACTATTCGAGGAATGGTTCCAAGAGAGGTATCTTTCAGAGGATTTCATTGAGCGTCAGCTCAACGAGTTCAAATCCTTACGACAGGGAGGTCGTACGGTTCCCGAGTACGAGGCACATTTTATGGAGCTGCTCCGATATGCTCTGCACCTTAACACAGAGAAACTTAAGGTCAACCGGTTCGTGTTTGGCCTTAACTGCTGCCTGCATGCAAAGGTTAGGATTTTGATGCCTCAAACCTTGCACGATGCCATCCATAAGGCCCTCATAGCAGAGGAGGAGCTTATCAGAGGGGGTCAGACCAGGACTCCAGCGAGACCAGCAGGGTAGGGTTCATCTGGAACACTGCAGCACCTGACACCAGCGAGACATATGCCGGGATATCGTGGCTTCTAGATGGGATCCACTTTCACTAAACCCCAACGACTGTCGCCTCAATAGTAGGCACCTTATCGGGGACCACAGCATCATCAACAGCGTCACCCGTAGCAGCAACAGTTTAGGCCTATTCAGCAGAATAGACCTGGGTTCCAGGCCGGTGGGTCGTCACCTTCTACTTCGGGTACCAGGACTACTGGGCCGAAGAAGGGGTGTTGGACGTGTGGGGAGCCACACTACCAGCGTGATTGTCCTGTGGAGAGGACCAGAGTGTCTGGATCAGTCAGACCCACTACCGTGGGAGATATGGGCAAGGCCCATCGGATTCATGCGGCAGTGAATAACCGCCAGGCAAAGCACCAGTCAACTGTGCTCGAGGCGACAGGTACTGTCGCTGACCAGACCCTTAGTATTTTGATAGACCCAGGTGCTACTGAGAGTTTCATTTCTGGTGCAGCGCTAAAAAGGATTAAGGTAAAGGCAGTCGAACAGGATGAGTTTAGCTTCGTAGAGATGGCTTCAGGAGGCAAACAAAAGGTTGGAGGAAAGGTTACGGGTTGTTCCCTTAACCTGGGAAAGTTTGTCAAGAGGGTCAACTTGTACGTCATGATCTTAGGATCTTATGACGTCGTGATTGGTATGGATTGGTTGGAATCGCAGGAGGCGATACTCAACTGTAAGACGAAACGGTTGAGCTTGGTCGATGATGAAGGATAGAGATGTGTGATTGTAGGATGGAACCATGGAGTATCCCTAAGGTTTGTCTCTTCCTTACAGTTATGGAAGAGTATGCGCAAAGGGTGCAAGCTTTATGCGATCCTCGCGCTAAACGAAAAGGGAGTAGCGGAAGGTCTAGAACACCTTCCAGTGGTGAAGGAGTTTGCAGACGTATTTCCAAAGGAGTTGCCTGGGATGCCGCCAGAAAGGGAACTGGAGTTTACCATAGACCTGAAATCGGGGACCAAACCGATAGCAAGAACGCCTTATCGGATGTCGACCCCAGAGTTGCAAGAGATGAAAATGCAACTGAAGGATTTGTTGGACCTGGGACTGATATGCCCTAGTGTGTCACCGTGGGGTGCACCAGTTATTTACATATGAAAGAAGGACAGATCATGGAGGCTTTGCATTGACTACCATCAACTGAACAAGGCCACGATCAAGAATCGGTATCCCTTACCAAGAATTGATGATCTATTCGATCAAATGAAGGGTGCGATGGTGTTCTCCAAGATCAATTTGTGATCAGGGTATCACCAGTTACAGATCAAGGAGGATGACGTCTCTAATACCACCTTTAAGACGAGATTTGGACATTACGAGTTTTATTGTTTGGACTAACAAACACCCCAGGGGTATTCATGAGTTTGATGAACGGGGTGTTCCGTGAGTACTTGGACAAGTTCGTCCAAGTATTCATTGACGATATCTTGATCTACTCTCGGACGACAGAGGAGCATGACGAGCACTTGCACCTGGTACTACAGTGTCTGCGAAAGCACAAATTGTATGGGAAGTTGACCAAATTCTCTTTTTATCAATCGAGGATTCACTACTTAGAGCATGTCATTTTCGACGAAGGTATCCCCGTGGATCCAGCAAAGGTTGAGGCCATTATGGAATGGCCTACGCCAACCAATGTTACAGAAGTGCATAGCTTTATGGGTTTAGCAGGATACTATCGACGGTTTGTCGAGGGATTTTCGAAGATAGCAAATCCGATCATGGAATTGCAGAAGAAAAACAAGAAGTTTGTTTGGACTAAGAAATGCGTGGAATCATTTCGAAGGATTAAAGAGTTGTTGACCACAGCACCGATACTAAAGGTCCCTGACATGGACGCATAATTCTTGGTATGCACAGACACATCCAAGGAAGGTTTAGGTGGAGTCTTGATGCAAGACAGACGAGTGATTGCTTAAATTTCGAGGAAATTGAGAAGGCATGAGGAGAACTACTCGACGCACGACTTGGAGTTATTAGCCATCGTATATGCCTTGAAGGTTTGGAGACACTACCTCGTGGGACGAAAATTTGAACTAAGGACTGATCATTGTGGACTGCAACACATTTTTACGCAAAGCGACCTGAACGCGCGACAACGGCGTTGGTCGGAATTGCTTAGGGAGTACAACTTTGAGATTACTTACATAAAGGGAATGGTGAACCGAGTGGCGGATGCTTTGAGTAAGAAGCCACGCATCTTTTCGGTGTTGCCTCTTCAGGCGAATATACGTGAGAAGATTCTCACTTTACAGCGTGATGATGACTGGTACAAAGAGGTCGAGGGTTTTTTCGGACAAAACACAATGATGGTACCACGATATGAGGGATTTTCTTTGGATTGCGATGGGTTATTGAGGTTTAGAGGTCAGATTTACATACCGCCAAACGATGAGTTGAGGATGTTGATCCTGAGTGAGGCTCATAGAGTAATTTACATGGCTCACCCAGGAGTCACAAAGATGAGGGCAGACCTTAAATCCTTATTCTTTTGGAAGGGAATGAAAGCCGACAAAGTCAACTTTGTGACTAGATGTCTAGAGTGTCAGCAGGTAAAGGTTGAACATAGACACCCGGCAGGATTACTTCAACCACATGCCATTCCAGAATCGAAATGGCAAGTTATTTCGATGGATTTTATTGTTGGATTGCCACTGACGACAAGGACACACAACTAGATTTTTGTAGTAGTAGACACTCTGATGAAGAGTGCTCACTTTATTCCTGTGCGTACGACGTATCAGGCACCTAACATAGCGAGAGTTTTCATCAGTGAGATTGTCAGGCTGCATGGCATGCCTAAGAAGATTATATCTGATCGAGGATCGGTGTTTACTGGACGATTTTGGACGAGTTTCCAAGAGGCCTTGGGAACCCAACTTAATTTTAGTACTGCATATCACCAAGAGACCGACGGACAAATCGAACGAACGAACCAAACCTTGGAAGACATGTTGCGCATGTGTACGTGATGGACCAACAAAAGCGTCGGGAGGAATTCTTGCCTCTAGTAGAGTTCGCTTACAACAACAGTTACCAGAGCACCATTAAGATGGTGTCTTTTGAGTTTATTTATGGGCGACCGTGTCAAACGCACTTGAGTTGGGATCGGCTTGAGGATAGGGTCCTGGTGTGACCAGAAGCGATCCAAGAAATGGAAGAGCAAATGCAAACCATAAGACAAAGAATTAAAGAAGCGCAGGATCGACAGAAGAGTTATGCCGATGCGCACCAAGTCGACTGTAGTTACGAGGTCGACGATCGATTCTTTTTACGGGTTAAACCGAATAAGAGTTCGATCAAGTTTTGAAAGGGATCTAAACTCTCTCCTAGGTTCGTGGGACCTTTCGAGATTGTGGAGAGAAAGGGGCCTGTGGCCTATCGACTAGCCTTGCCTGATTCTTTGAGGCGTATGCATGATGTTTTTCATGTATCTGTTTTGAAACATTATATGTAATATCCCGCTCTGGCGCACTGAGGAAACTTATTTTTTGAGGACACTTGCTCACAAGTGATCTGGACTTTTGTGATGTTAAACCATTTATACTTGATTATGATGTGATTGACAGACGACATGATGTTTTACTAGTTTTGATTGACATAGGTGTTGTTGACTCTGTTTTATTGAGTGTGTAGGGTTTTTGACCTTGAGGATGCAGAGGCATCGGTAGAACCCCCTTGGACTCTGGATTGAGTCAGGGAGTGTGCTTTTGGGTTGATATATTTACTGTGATGTTTCATTGATTTGATGATTTGAT
>JZKD02S1023621.1:5400-23832 GCA_000966675.3 Picea glauca | reverse complement strand
ATATATATATATATATATATTCTGAGCAACAAAAAAACTTTATATTCCATTGTAATAAATATACATATTTCGGTCCATCTAAGGATTGTTCCAAAATAAACTATCATGTTCTTTTACTATTCAAAATTTATGATCTATTTCCGCTACATTCTCCTTTTTTTTCTTCTTACATTACAAAAAAAAAAACTTTTTCTAAAAACATTGTCCTCTTTTTCATTCTTTTACATTTTCATCATAAATATAAGGTCATGCCTTTCATGCACTGCCCTCCGAAGAATTCCAAAAAACCGAAAGTACCATCCTGTAGTTCCAATGCCTCCTTAGATAGTTTGTTTGCTACCCCGTTTAACTCTCGATATACATGTCCATAAGAGAACCATTCTAACACAGAAAGGAAGTCCTGAACCCGAGCCTTTCAAGATGCTAGACATGCCACCTATATAGCTCGTTTTCCTATGACCCTATCCACCACTATTCTTGAGTCACCGAACAACTAAAGTTTTCAAAGATTTAATGAATTAACCATGAAAAGGAAGGCACATAATGTTGTCGATTCTTCTTTCATGTTCGATCCTCACCCTAGAGTATAGAGTATATTATAGTAAATATTTGCAAATATGAATAGAACCACTCTAGCTCCACAATGAATTGGATGACCTTGTCTGGCCCCGTAAAAAAAACGCTATGGGATTTCCTTGTCAATTACAAGCTCGATAATCTTTCTAAATTTTGGGGATTTCTCCAAATGCATATCTTCTCTTGAGGGTTTTTGGACTTAACCAGCTATTACTTCCATGGGGATATACTTATTTTGGAATACATATGAATTTCACACCGACCAAATAAAATATAGTTGGAAAATGGGCATTGACCTATAAGGGTTATCCTTACCTTTCTCGAACCAACTATGCATCCAACCACTTAAAACACCTTCCAGAATTGTGGAACCACATTTCAACATGTCACACACCTCCGCCCAGACATTCTACACATACAAGCATGCAACAAAAAGGTGTTGCACTGTCTCCTCATTTCTTTTGCATATGACACACCAACTCAGACCGATCTATCCATGCTTCACCCCATTGTCCCAAGTTAAAATTTTGTTTCTAGCACTAGCTTGGTCAAAGTTTTTAACTTTAGAGGTGCATTTACCTTCCACACTAGGTACCACCATGCTTTCAGTTCACCTTTGAAATCTTCATCTGCTAGCAACTGATATCCCAACTTTGCATAAAATGATCCATTTTTTTTCATTTTTAGACCAATAGATTAAGTCCTTTGAATCTTCCTCAAGATGAATAAAATTAGATGATAAAAGACCAATGAAGGAGTTACATTCTTCCTTTTTATTTTCTGTCAATCCTAAAACTTCCACCCCTTTCCATACAGTTCACCCTCTTCCATCTTGGTCATTTAGACGAGCATCCCATAGTAAAAAACTCTTTGCATATGCAAGTCTTCAACCAAGACTTATGATAACTTATACCCCTCTCCTGATCCAATCCTTATGTTTTTTCCATTGCCTATTTTCCAACATAGCCAATTACCAATAAACTGGTAGGCTTCCATCATCGCCTTCCATCCAATGGACCCAATTTCCCTCATCTTCCTAGACGTCCTTAACCATTCTTTACGAGATTGTCCTGGGAAGTATTTTGTTGATATGACCCTTCCCCATAGTGTCTTATTATGTCACCTCCCCCCCTTGATCCCCCTAGAAACAATTGTGGGGGGAAAGCTCCCCCACACCCCCCATTAAGGAATGGGGTCCAAGCACGACTGAAACAAACCTCTAAATCAATAATATAATCAGGCTCCACAACCAACAGAAACCTAGAGGCGCCCTAAACAAATCTAAGTAACACTCTTTTCATGTAACAATGATTTTCTCAAAATAAGAGACCATTTATCCTCTGTTATTTTTCACCTCCCAAATTGAATTATCCTGTTTACGTTGTCAAACGTAGTTATGAAAAAAAATTGTGTTTCCATCTCCCTCTTTTAACCAGATGGCTCTGCTTTTAAATTCCATATGGTTTCCTCATAGGATAAAATCTCCTTCCTTTTTTTGCATCAAATAACTGAGTATAATTATTCTCTCTTCTTCTAATTGGTCTACTCTTCCTTCAATCAAAGATTCGCTCAGCTGAGATTCTATTTAACACAATTTCCCAAAAGTTTTTTCATTGAATTCCTTAGCCCATTTTTTGGTGGCACAAGTCACTTTTGAAATGTTTAAGGTGAACTGCTACATAAAAGAGAATCCAAAATCTTCAACTAGTGGGGTCCAAAGGTTCTTAATTAGGAACTTGTAGTCTTCCTCACCTAGCCATGCATGGTTGAATTTCAAAGGAGACGGGGAACATGAAGAGTTGTTGTCGATTTCCAAGATAATAGGCATGTGGTCCAAGATGCCTCTGACCACAACCTTAGAGCTTGTCCTCCATTTAAAATCTAGTAAATTTTCTAACAATAAAAACCTATCTAGTCTTTTTTCCACAACTTCCTAACCTCTACGCCCATTTCACCATGTTTGGGAAATTTTGGAGGGATCTAAATCAATCAACTTGTTTTTTTCTATTGAGTTTATAAAGAAACCTTCTTACGGGTCATGTCTAGGCCACGCCCCCCATATCTCTCATAAGGAGATGGTAAAATTCAAATCTCCACCTAAAATTATGTTTCAAGACTCTAGCATCCCTAAACGACCCATACTTTCCTATAAAGGTATTCTATTCGAATAGGGCCCATACACATTGATTAGTCTGAGAGAGAACTTCAACATACGATCTTCTAAATCAACAACAATTCATGAAGGTATTGTCTCCACTTGTGCAACTTTGAATCTTGGACTCCAGGTGGAAAGGAGTCCCCCTAAGAGACCCACATAGTCAATTGCACAAAAGGACCATTCCCGAAGAAAACTACTAAAATCTTCCTTTGCTTTTACTACACAGCACATTGCTTCTTGAACCATAATAAAATCCAGTTTACTTACTGAGACCAACATTTTCATGGATTGAAGCTTTGGATCACCCCCTACTTCCCTTGAATTAAATGAGAGAACTATCATTTTTGAGCCCCTTCCTAGGCTTTACCTGCTATAAGGGCCCGATCAATTGTCAATTGTCTGCCACTCCTTATTTCATTCAGATATTTGGTTTGAGCAATGGAGATTAAGGATTTTATTCCCGCATGATTCCCCCCCCTCCCTTGTCAAGGGCCAAGCCCCCCACTCTGCAAATCTCTTATGCATTCTTAACTTTAGATCACAATAGCTATTTTGATTTTATGGTCTATATTGAGGACAGTGAGAAGGAGTAATTCTCAGACTCCATTTTAGACCCTCCAGAGGGGGAAATGAGAGGAGACCCATTTATGGAAGAAGCGAGAAAACCTTCCTTTATGACACTCAAATTCAAAAAATGATGAGAGGGGGAAAAAGGACCATCACCCTGTCAAGGGAGAGACAACTTGGGGACCAACAACTTTGGACTAGAGGGTAACATTGATGAGACTTTTTTAGATCCCCCTTTATCCGGACTAACACATACAAAATTAGCTAGGGATAAGGACTTACCAGGAGAGGGGATAGATTTTGACTTTTTTGTGGAGGTGTCTGGAGAGGCAGCTCCATGAGCCTTTTAATTTGTCCCAGCTTCAACATCAATTGAAGACAACTTTGTTCCCACTGATCCTTCCATCATTGCTTTACACTTCTAGATTTTATGAAAGGGAGGAAAATGAGAAGGCACTCTTTGACATTTTGCTTGCAAATGATCAACTTGATGGCAGCCATAGCACCTAAAAGGAACCCGCCAATAGTCGATTTTCTTGACCCATTTAAAATATCCCCATACTAGCTCTATTTCATCGGTCAAGCCTTCTTTAGGTCCACTAAAATCTACACCCACACCCATTGTCGATCCAACTTATTCTCCCATCCTGGCTCGTTGTTGAGAAATGACCTGATTTTGTTTCCTATCAACTTAAACACAAACTCATTCTTGAATGCCAAAGGGAGGTTGGGAAGA
Organism: Picea glauca; assembly: GCA_000966675.3. Classification (NCBI taxonomy): domain Eukaryota; kingdom Viridiplantae; phylum Streptophyta; class Pinopsida; order Pinales; family Pinaceae; genus Picea; species Picea glauca. The sequence goes on along the minus strand of JZKD02S1023621.1, from coordinate 19,795 downwards.
ATAACCCAAATTTTTGTAGGAGTTTGTGACTCTCTTAGAAGATCAAAGGAGATCATCCACTCCTCCATAATCAACCCAGATAGGCCCCATCCCCATACCATGTTAAAATATTCCTCCAAATCCTTTCTTCTCTTAAACTGGAAGCTCAACCACCCTCTAGCCAGGGTGTGATAGATTATGCAGTATCCAAGTAATTCTACCCAATTCTCCTCCAACCAAACCTTAAGCACCATAAATGTGACTACCTTCCCGTTGAAGTGTCCCAATGTGATTCTCCCTAAGAGGTCGAGGATGGCCCCGACCTCAACATCATCACCCACTACCATCCTTCTTCGCTTAGGCTTCACCTTCCATCATAGATGTTTTTTACTAACTTCTCCTGCATGCGCATCTGATGCCTCAACTCGAGTCTGTGATGTTGCACTGTTGCATGCAATATGCGATGAAGCTTGTGATGCATGCAAAGGTGGCAGAGGGGACTTTACTGAACTGGATACCACCTTAGAGATCAAATGCGTAGTATCATTGAGATGCCTATCATTAACCATCCTTCCCGTCAGAAGTGAATGCACTTGGGGCTTCGTGTTGTTGCTTGCCTCTGGTGCTATGCCATGTCAATATGATGGAGGGATATTAGCTAGGTTGACAACCCTCTTTAATCTGTGGGCACATATAAAGGCCTCGATTGATGGAAATGCACTTTCTCTATCTCCCTCAAGATTATAATAGTCCATGGCAATGAAATTCATTGTCCTTTTGATAAGATGAGACTTGATGGTCCTGTACTTGTCAGAGGGTTATCATAGGAATTTTTCACTCACTCTTTTGCCAAACAAATTAAACCTTGATTATCTCTCCTGTCAACACAAGAAACACCTTGCTAGAGAGACAAATAACTTCCTTAAAACTTGAACCATGCCTAAGAACCAAGTCATTTCTCTCCTAAATTAGAGTTCGGTACCCTTCATCTTTGGTCTCATTGCTAGGGTTTCCCAAAATATCTTTGTCTTTTAATTGTTCATACATACATAGTCGACATCAAAATATTTTACTTAAAATGAACATAGAAATATTTATCAATAATCAATATTGAAATTTTTTTTGTTAATAATATATATATATATATATATATTTATATGAATGATACAAATATGAGTTATAAAATGGAACAAACCTTAAACACTACAAAGAAACTTTGTTCTATACTTGTATATATAATTTCGAGCTGTAAGTCTTTTATAATTTCGAACAATTTTATTTTCTACCTTCTAGTTACATTTTCACCTTAATTAAACTTTTAACCTATATAAGCTCATATTGACATTTCAATTACCCATGACTCCAACACTCCATCATTTATGTTAGTTTATAAGCGGATGGACATCAACTGGTATTTTCCCACTTTTAGGTGACACCACCAACTAAAAGCTTGTTTTTTTCCAACAGAAAATTGTTCTTATATTGATATAAAATTTTCATTCTACAAAACATCTAGAAAATCAAGTGTTAGATACTCTCCTTGACACCTCCAATACTAAAAGGTGAATATTAGTCACCCACACAGAACAAGGTCACAACAAGGCAAAAAGAATATCGCCCTGTAAGAAAAAACAGGTATTGTCTACAAAATCCTGAATATAAGTCCTAAGGCCTTCTAATCACTCACATATCAAATAAGATCTAAACAACTCGACCAATATTACTGACTACTACATCAACAGATATTTAAGAACTGAGTCGGGCCCTCATGCCCCTCTTCCCACTGGTTGTATACTATTTTTCCTTCTTGTATCTGTAATGCCTTTTTGGATAACTCATATGCCTTCTTATTGTTATCTCTGTATATGTGAGTGAAACTAATAGACCTGAATGTTTTGCAAAGTTCTCTGATTATGTCCTTCCAACATTCCAAAGTGATTACCTGTAAATTATCTTTATGATTCAACGAGTCTATGATGATCCTAGAGTCTCCAAAAACTCGAAGGTCAAGGATATGCAGTCTCGTAGCCAAAGTTAATAAATCCCACACTCCCATGAGTTCAACCCTCATATTGGTACCCCTCCCACAATTGAAGGTCCACTTGTAACTTGTATGTTCATTTTTCCTAAAAACCCCTCCAACTCCACTTAGTTGACCATTTGTTTGTGTTGCTTCGTAGAACCAACCAGTTGTGACACCCTCTTGCACCACTGTAGATGTGTCTCTAGTAACTATTGTTTTCTGGATAATCCAGGACCTTCCAATACCTCCAAGTGTCCTGCACATAATCGAGTGGATAGAGGGCCTACTCCCTTCAAATAATACTATGTTTCATTCCAGCCACAAGTGCCAACTCATGAGGGAGGGCAGCGTAGGAATTAATGTGCATTGTCTTGACCAACTATCGAAACAAGAAATCAATGAGAAACCCGTCCATACAGTGTTTACATTTAGGACTTTTTTAATTCTATAGCACACCTGCTGAGAAAAAAAACAAGTGACCATCAAGTGCATAGCAATTTGTGGTTTTTTTAAGCAAAGGTAGCAAATGCTAGGTCCAGACCAGCCTCTTCTTTGCAAGTTATCCCAGCTAAAATCTTGTTGTTCGAGTACTCGTACATCAACAACATTCGAGAACCAGTGTTCGCTGGAATGCATCTGCCAACATGATATTTAACTCGCCTTAAAAAGGTCTTTGATTAGGGCATAAACTATGGAACAACTAAATCATTTTAATACTTTGATTGGAATCTTGCCAACAAAACATAATTTTGTAATTTGATTAATTTATTGTTTAAATTGACTTATAATCATAAATTTTATTTAAGAAAAGGTCATTTTAAAAAATCTCAATTATGAATTTGAAAATATTTTGGTTAATTTTTTGTGTAAATTGAATTATAATCATAACATTTATTTATTTAAATTGGAGTTTTGAAATATCCCAAAAAGTTTATTTACTTAAATTGGAGTTTTGAAATATCCAAATTATAAATTTGAAAATATAACAATTTTAACTAATAGATTTAGATAGAATAAAATTAAAAAAAAAAACTTCAAAAATGGTGAGATCTAGTTGTAGTTGGAGATTAGGCTATTGACTAGGGATGTGCCAAGATATCGACGAATCAGATATATTCATGAAGAGGTCGAGAGGAAATGCAAAGATAGCCAAGCACATGTATAATGTCAATGAAGCCAGATTTTGTTCAGATAGTTACGAATTTTATTTTTGAAAAGAATCACCAACTTGCAACTTTTATAAACAGGAACGACTTTTATAAACAGGAACATGCAACTTTTATAAACGTTTAAATGTTCTACATTTTGGTCCTTTTCTAAAGATATTTTCTTCATTTTTAATGTTCTACATTCAAAATAATTTTTTAACACCTTCTCCTCTGTATGTACCAAAATAATTTTAGAAGTTGTTTTTTAGGAAGTGTTAGAGAATTGGACATTCAAGTTATTTGATCGATCTTTATATTGTCTCCACCAATCTCAAAAAATAAGGAGTTTGTATAATTAATTACGTCGAGAGGCGCATATCTATTGAAAACTTCGAGATTAATCGATTTTTTAATTAAAAATATGCAATGTGTCTATGAGATTTAATGATAAAAGAATATTCTTCGTCGTGTCCACAAATTAAAGACCAAGATTTAATATTATAACACTTGTGCATGGTAGTGTACATCCATTAATCATTAGATCCCCTAATTAACACAAATTATTGATTAATCTGCTTGCCATGCATAACCTACGAGCGACATGATGGCGGACGACATTTTGGTGTTCTGATGGGTGACACAATGGCAAAACGACATTCTGGCATTCTAGCAGCATGATGACGAACGACGTTTTGGCATTCCACACTATTAACCTGTGAGTAACGTCTTAGCGTTATGCACGATGGAAAACAACATTTTGACATCTCCTCTCAACATTCACCAATCACAACTTTAAGTGGTTGGGCTAATGTAAATGGGAGTTTGTGAAATAGAAAGAAATGATGCACAATTAATTTAGTTAAATAATTGAAATATATTTAATGAATTTATTATTTTTAAACATTGAGATGATAACTTTTTAATAACAATGCTTCTCACCGGAAAACAAAAAAAGGGATTTTAAATAAAAATAGAGTGGTAACTTTAGATTCCTAAAAAGGGTGGTATTAAGAAACTTTATTGTCTTTGGAAAACATGTTAACTTTAAATATGTTTTAACTAAATTTTATGAACATAAAATTAAAAAATTAAAAAATGTTTTACAATATTTTTTTTAATATGCATATACATTCACATAATCATATTATGTAATCATATATCATCTCAGTATCATTCTAGACAAAAACGCTACAATGAATTAAAAAAAAATGTGATTTAAAAAAAAAATTAGCACATGCATATTCTACATATACATAAAATCTATTTAAATATAAAAAACACAAACAAATTTGAGATTCCTTGGAATTATCAAAACTTTTTATAAATATAAAATCATACGAGCCCATAGCATTGATAAGACCCCTCTCTACCTCTATAGTGTTAAGAGCCAAGTAAGTTTCCCAAAGTAGTTGATGGATGTTGGAACAAGTCTTGTTATTTATAAGTTGTGTATATCAATATGGTTATTAATAAGTATTTCTTAGCCAAGCAATTAATGTTGTATATATTGGGATGTATATTATCTAATGTGAAATACATTCACATTAAACAATATATACTTTAGCATTCATTGTACTAAGTGATGTTCATAGGCGTGAAGAAGTTAGATTGAAAATAGCGAAATCAATCACATGGCATTAATCATCACCTCCACAGCGTGCATCCTATAACTATGGAGTTTTCTCCACAGTCAAACCCACTTAGTTTGCTACCCCATTTGAAAAATCCTAGCGAGTATTGTGCCTTATGAACTATTCAATTAGAGGTCTCTTGTCTTTATTTTAAGCAATTGGGGGGCTTTCATGGTGCAACATATAAATATCATTTTTTGAAATTATCTACATAGAGAAAGTCATTAACACATACCCATGTCTTATAAGCATTAGTGTTGGTAGTGGTGCCTGCATGAAAAAATTAATAAACAAAGAAATGAAGAAGATAAATACACACATCAAGCAAGAACAAGATGGGGGCAATGGTAATCTTTATTGTTCAACCAAATAATGGAGAAATGAACACAAGTCTCAAGAAGATCCTCATGGGCTTCTTCATTTAAATAAGAGATTTTCAAGTGTTTCCAGGGATATGGAAAGTCAAATGCTTGATAAACCTCTCCCCAAAGGAATGTAACTACAAAGTGTGTTTTCACAACCCAACAATCTCCACCTTAACAACAAAATCCTAATACCTTGTCCAATGAATCAAACATCACCTACCTGGAAGCCAAGAGAAGCCAAACACAACTGTAACTTCTCTAATAACGATGGTTTCCTAAACATGTATGCACAATTTGCTCTAGTATGGACCACTCCACCTCCACTAAATCATCATAACCACAAACTAAATCGTTGCAACCATTGTAGGTGATACTCATGCTTCTAAGATACCAAAACACCCATTTACATGCTCTTTACCTGGTTTTCCCATGTCTTGATCTAGGTAGATATTGGTGACCACCCACCTATTCCACTGGCTCGAAAAACAGTTTTCGACCTTGGCATTTTTTGACAGTTTTTCGGGTCCCAAACTTTCGAGGTCGTTTTGCGGCCCTAAACGATGTTTTTTGGAGATTTGAGACCCAGGTGACTGCCAAAGACATTAGCCTGAGCCAGTGGAAAGTCATTCTTATCGGCTGTACATTTCCAATGGTGTATCGAGTGCCCCAAACAAATATCGTATGCAAAAGTTACGTTTTTGGGAGATTTGGGGCCCAGGTGACTGTCGAAGGCACTAGCCTGAGCCAGTCGAAAGTCGTTCTTCTTGGTTATACCTTTCCAATGGTGTATCGAGCACCCCAAATGGAGATCATATGAAAATTTTACGCCTTCGGGACATTGACGTATCAACTACCCCCACCGAGGCCCACAAACCTTTTGGTTTTTCATTTTCTGAGGTTAGAGTTTTGGATTTTACTTATGTTAAAAAGGCATTTGAAACCTCATTGTAACAATCATCTTCTTGTGAATGTAAGTAGCCGTCACATCTCTTCTCATAGATAAGCTACCACCATTCTAACGAGTCTTTCACTTTGTATTTTTACAGTTTCTATACATCTCTTTCATTAATGGAAATCACTGTATTTCTCTGTTTCTGACAATATTTATGTGTATTTCATTGTAATATCTATGCTTTTATTTTGTTCTCAAAAATAATCCGGATCATGTGTCCACTTATAACACTAATTGCATGTGAAATACTTGAATGTTCCATCACAAGCATCAATCTCCCTACTTCATTTGCACAAGGTACACATGACATATAATCATTTCTTCCTTACTATAGGACATACACTTGAAGAAAGATTACAATGGAAAACTAAAGGTATATTTATTGATTTCACAAAGTTCATAATGAACCTCATCAATGACAACCACAACTTACCATTTTTTCTAGTCTCTGTGTACTTCTATGCCCCAAATTTGTGTTGTTGCTCCTGGATCCTTCATCAAAAGTCTTGGCCAACTGAGCCTTTACCTTGTTGATCTCAACCATTCTTTGTTTGCAACAAGCATATCATCAACATAACACCAAGATAATGAATATGTCATAAACACAATGATCATACTCACTTCTTAAGAAACTTTGACTCACCATGAATAAATAAACCATCTTGTACCATTCCCTCGATACCTTAGGCCATACAATGATTCCAGAGTTTGCAAACAAATCTTCCTTTGTGATCCTGAACAACTTATCATGGTACATATCTATGTCACTGATGATTTGTAGACAGTAGAATCTCACAATCTACATCCTTTAACTCCAACGCCACGACAAACAAAAATGCACTTCCTTTACCAAGTGAACCTTCACTTCTCACCTCAAGGCTAATTTCAATGCTTCATTACATGAAATACATGGGATCTAAGACCACGAGCTACCAGAAACATGGGTGCTCAAAACCATGACTTTGACCTAACTTCCCCCCATGAGCAAAACCAACCAACCAACCTTCCCTCAAAGATAGGGTATCCAAGAATACCACATGCTCCCCCTATCACCTAGGTCGTCTAGAATTTACCGGTGACATTTCAAACCTGGGGTACGCATGTCTAACCAAGTCTTACACTCATATGCCCATTTAGATATAAGAACTCCACCTCAAACATTTGTATTCAAAACTTTCGCCTTTCCATCTCAGTGGAAAACCAAGTCCTCTTCTCACTAAGGTCGACCACAATTGCAGTGTTTGCTGCCCACTCCTTGTAATCATTGGACATTCGAAAATGCACTTGCCCCTGGCTCACGACCCCCTGTCAGCTTGATGCATGTACATCCTACTTGGTGGCCCACACATGTGTGCCACCACTCCAGCTCTAAAATTTATTTGATTAAATTCCTTGGACAGTGTCATGAAGTCAAATCATTGACCTCTGGCTCATCTGCTACAACAGGAGCACCATCGCCACTAGGACTATCATAACCAGCACCACTACCATAGTCTCCATTCATATAGCCACCATGATCCAAATTTATGAGGGAACGAAATGAAACACAAAAATTAGAGAAAAAGAAAGAGATACAATAATACTCAATTTATATTAAAGAATGAAATATGTAGAGAATATAAAAGAAAATACAAAATGAAATGAACTTGCTAGAATAGTGGTAATTTATCTCTAAGAAGATATGTGATGGCTACTCGCATTTGCAAGAATATGAGTACAATGAGACTCAAAAAGTCTTTTTAACATAAAGAAGAAATGAGAAAACCCTAAACATCCAAAACCCTAACCCCGAGAGATGAAACACCAAAAGATTTGTGGACCCCGATGGAGGTAGTTGATACGTCAACTTCTCAAAGGCACAAATTTTACATACAATCTATGTTTGGGGCGCTCGATGTCGTGTTGTAAAGGTCTAGCGGACACATTCTGAACAACCCACTCCAAAGCCTTCAGTTATCAATTGGACGCTTCCAAGCCAAAAAAAAAGTTGTTTAGGGCCTCAAAACAACCCCGAAAATTTAGGACCTAAAAATTCGTAAAAAAACTACCAACATGGAAATTGTATCTTGAGCTAGTGGAATAGGTGGTCAACCACCAATGTCCACCTGAATCACACCAAACACTCCAAGTGCATAACCTCCAGTACCAGAGCATACCCTGTAGGCCCCCACTTGCAATCGATCCATCCCTGTGTTCGCACCCTGCATGACCAGATCCCCTGGCACTAAGATCAACTACCTCATCGTGGACCTTCTTCTCGACTAGGCCTCCACCTGCTGCAAAAGCCACTACATGGTCTCCCCATCAAATTTTTGCCCGATCTCTCTCTCTCTCTCTCTCTCTCTCTCTCTCTCTCTCTCTCTCTCTCGTGCACAAACCCTATCGTCAATCTTTCAACATGCCTAGACTTCATCACTGGAATTGTTAATGTTACAAATCAACCAACCAAAATCTATTGTCTGATGCTTGTCAACGCCCTCATCAATGAGCCCACCAGCCTTTGTTATCTCTTCGAGACAAGCAATTTCCTTTACACACGACTCTGCTCACCCAATGACCAACTCTTTCTTCCTTCTCCTCGATGCCCTGTTGCCTCATGCTCTCCCAAACCTGCTCTGATACCACTTGATGGAATTCATGCCTACAAACAAAATTCATGAACAAAGACAAAAATAGAGAATTATAAAATATCACACACAATAGAGAGGAATAGATGGGGGAAATGATAATTTTTATTGCTCAACCAAATAATGATAAATGAATACAAGTTTCAAGAATCTCCTCACAAGCTTCTTCATTTAAACATGAGATTCTCAAACATTTCTAGGCATATGGAAAGCCAAACACTTGAGAAACCTCCAACCAAACAAATGTAACTACAAAATGTGTTGTCACAACCCAACAATTAACCAAGATGACCACATTTCTCATGATATTGAATAGTCCACTTATAACACTCAAAATAGATTGATGTTTTCTTTCATAAAAAAAGAATTGCACTTCCAAAATAAGCTTATCTTTATTAAAAAAAACCATCAAAGCTAAAAAAATAGAACTTAAAAGCACCATTGTCCATATTTAAGGCTAGAGGTTCAAACTTTTTCCTCCTCAATCAGCAAATAAGGATTTATGCATAACAAGCTTGAACTCATATCTCATGAGAACATAGTATGCAAAAGTTGCACATTTTGTGGTCAAATAACTCATCCATATATCCTAACAATATTCTTCTCATCAAAGAAAATACAAATACCCAAGTAGAAATAATAGATCATTATAATACACTGGTGCTTGAACAAGAGCCCAACATTCTCAAATTGTCGTTGCCTTGCCATATGTTTGAGTTGCCTCTTTTAAATGCTTGATTGACCAAGCAAAAGGAAAAATAATAACACCACAACAAACAATATATCAATAAAAATAAACCCATTGCTTCCATTCAAACAATTCCTTTGCAAACAATCTCAACTTATCAATCATGGCTGCAACTATATTGGCAAAATCATGGCTGCAACTATATTGGCAATAACTTGCTTATGGATGACAAGCATGAACACACTCTGTTCCTTTTCTTGATGATAAAGAATAACACTACAACAAACAATATATCAATAAAAATAAACCCACTGCTTCCATTCAAACAATTCCTTTGCAAACAACCTCAACGTGCTAATCATGGCTGCAACAATATTGGTAATAACTTGCAAAGGGATGACAAGCATAAACCCCCTCTTTTCCTTTTCTTGAAGATAAGGCCTCAAGACGGACCAATGAGTGTCAACGAGTACAATTAGAGTATAAAGCATAATACCCTTCAAGAAATTGAAAATATAGAAAACAACATCCCAATCACTCTTGAAAAATAGAAAACAACATCCCAACCATGGACAATCCAAGTCACATGACACGTCCAAACCCCCCTTGTGTCGCATGTCTAGTGTGTCAAACACAATTTGACCTAATTTGTGTTCAACACTTGTTTAGAACATGTCATGTGCACAAGACACGTGTCCACAAAACATGATAGTTGCCATGCTCAGAAAAAGACCATGTCTCATGTTTTCTCATGCAAGTTGCATTGTGAGGTGTTTTAGTGTGTAGCTAAGGGTTATTTGTCCTTACTAATGCTATTTAAAGAGGTCCCCAACTCCTCCATTTCAATCACCCTAGTAAGTAAAAATGTCATTTTACTTTATTTTTCATTTTCATCCTTTTACTTAAATTTTTAACATTATCATTAATTGTTTCATAATGTTTGAGAGTAGTTCCAATCTCATTGTACTTCATATGGAGAAGTAGATTTTTAGGTCCCATTCAAAATTCAAGAGACTTTAAGGTTTTTAAGATTTCAAGATTGCAATATTTCCACCTAATTCTATCATGTACAAGGGTATGGAATTGACATTTAATCAAGGGCACCAAGCCCTTTATGTACCTAGATGTTGGTGCCATTGATTATTGAATTATTCTATCACAACCTAAGTAAAAATGTATCTTTCACTCGAGTATAAAATCTTTTGTTGAACTCTTCTCTTTGTCATCATGTCAAGTGACATAATGTATCATTTATGTTAGTAACTTAGTAACTTAGTAGCTACTTAGTTAGTATTAGTTGTATGATTGAATTTGTATCATCATCATCTAAATATTTACAGTTTAATTATTTCATTTTTGTATGTATAATTCATAATTTATATTTAGGGAGCTACATGTGCGAGGTGACTTAGTGGACAATCCTGGTTCTTGTGATAAAAGCCCTATTCTCTTCTCTGCCTCATATATCAAAATCAAAGCCTTCAAGTAGACCAATATTGTAAAAAGAACAACACCACAATAAACAATATCAATAAGAAGAAACCACTGCTTCCATTCAAGCAAGTCCTTAGTAGACAGTCCCGACATGTTGATCATGGTTGCAAAAGTATTAGCAACAAATTGCAGAGGGATGACAAAGCATCAACACCCTAATGTCCTTTTCTAAGAAAAACCCAGTGCCAATCAAGACAGTTATGGTAAAAAGCATAATACCAGTGCAATGTGTTACTATGTTTCTGTTCTAAATTTTCTATGAATTCAATAACAATTCTTAAATACCGTCCAAAAACCTCTATGTGGGGTTTCATCTCTTTCGATACGATAATCTAATCACCAATGAAACTGCACGTTGATTGGACATCACTATTATGGAGGCATATTGTTTTGTTTGCTTGTCTCTTTAATGCTGTCGTTATCAAATTTCATGTCGCTGTTTTAAAGAATTCATGTTAACAAGGAATTATTATGTAAGTGGTTTGAAGAAGAAGCATCATGTTTATCTAAACTTATTGTGCAGGCATCCGTACAAGATTACGCATGTCTTATCGTATTATAGGATTAAAACGTGGGGGTTTCAGTTCCCGATACTGTTTTTCTGCCCCAAAATGTGCTGGCCGTCACTGCTGGGCACAATTTGTCTGTCTGTGCGTCGAATTCGCTCGCTCCATTACTTAAGGGTGGTAATCGAAAAGAAGGAACGTACAGAGACATGACATGGCAGTATACGTTCCATCGCAATCCATCAATTTTGTAAGTACAGCATAATATTTATTAAGATGGTTTAAGTTTAAATTGATATGATATTTTATCTAACTAAATTTAAGGTTAAAATCCCAGGTATTGCACATGCTGTGTGTACATGATTTAAAATTTACAATTTTATATCATAAGATATAAAAAACCATCTCAATTTATAATTACTCAGTTCCAACCAAAAGGAAAAATACACCTATCAAATGGAAAAAACAACTTCACCATAAAGGTTTAATCGGCCTTTAACTCACTTCCTCTATCCCGCATTTAACCCACTTCTATCTACTCCGAGTTCCCATCTATACGAATAAATAGAAATTAAAAGCACTGTGACATCATAAAGTAATTAATCAAATCAAGCAATAAGGACAGATATCGCACGTATTCTTTTGTCAAACTCCTGCTTTATGTAAGTGATTTTGAGATTATAAAGTACACGTAATAATATATCTGAGATTGTAAAGTATTCGAAATAATTACTCGCATGTATGTACATTTCACACTATATTGATCTAGCCAGCAATAACCAGTCTGCTATCGCAGTATTTGTTGTGACAGGCCGTATATACATTTTCGGATATATCCAGATATATATATATAAAGGTAATTCAAATATGTATATATTTATTTGCCACTTATCAAACTCAAACGTATGTGAGTGATGATGAGAATCTGTAGTACAGGTAAGGATGATCGTGAGAATCTGTATCAAACGTTATGTGAGTGATGGTGAGAATCTGTAGTACAGGTAAGGATGATGGGATCCATATCATTATTATTATTATATGAGGGGTTTCGAGAATTTTTTACGGCCAAAAATAAACGCCCTGCTGCAAAGTATCTCTGAATCCAATCTATTACTCGCATGTACATTTGACAGTATATTCATCCAGCCAGCAATAACCAGCGTGTTATTTTAGTATTTAATGTTGTAGTAGGTGGTATATATATTTTTGGATGTATTCAGGTATATATATTAAAGTGATCAGAAGGGAGTAAGCTAACTCAGAAGTAATCTTTTTAATCTAGTTCCGTTTTTTAGGCAAAAAAATGGACTTGAATTGGGCCAAATTTTCAGGCGCCATGTATTTCAGAACCTTGCTCCAGGGGTTATGTTCCATTTTAAACCAACCCAGATGCTCAGAAAATCTATCAGAGTTCTGGATTGATCAAAAATTTAAAAACAGACCACCTAAACACATGCAGAAAAACTAACTCAGAATAGAAGATTACTCCCTAGTTAACTCACTCCTATCAAAAAGTGTATATATCAGCTGCTGCAACTTGGTTATTGTTTGCCATATTCATCCAATGATTTTTTTAACACCAGCTAAAACTATTAGTTTTTATTAAAATAAAACTACTAATTTAGTGTTTATTGGAGTTACTAGTCACAACTAGCATTCATTTCAAATTTGAAGGACCAAATCAATACTTTTGCAACAGTCTAGGGTTATCCAAATTTCCATAGCAAAATGTACACTCCTTTTAGAATTAGAATGGATGCAATTATAAATTAAAGTCGAGAACTATGGAGTGGTTAACTTATGGATTAGTTGCATTGCTTGACAATATGAGACAAAGAAAGAGAACATCTATGTTGTCTTAAATTTCAAAGACTAATTTTCCAAATAGAACTTATTTTAAGCATGATAGAGAGGGCCCATTAGACCAACTCTATGTGAATTAGTTTAAAATTTGCAACAAAATATTAAGAAAAAATTATTCAATTGAACCTTTAGATTTTTTTCTTTGCAAAACAATGTCATCATCCTCATCATAGGCAAGAGGCTCCATGTGGGCCACAAATCAGCATTACACGCACGCTCAAGAATATGCACTGTGGTGCCAAGTTTCATCGTCTACGCCAACCCATTTTGTACTACACACAAGGACAAGAAGAAATCGCATGCAGACCAAATCCTTGAAGATCTTCAACAATCATTGTAACTGTTTTTGTAACAACCCGACTAGTTATGGTTGAGGTTGAGGATGAGCTCGCAAGTTTGTTATGACTGCCACACTCCAATAAACTTAAGGGGGATGTATGCAAATATGTAAGGGTGGGTTTTTGTTAACTAGAGATATTATTATCTATTAGCTAGAGATGAGTTAGAGCTCTAGTTCAATTGTGTATGAGTTATGGTTATGTTCAGAGATATTATGTGTGAAAATAAGAGAGAGAAAGCATATATGAAGCGCATGGGGCATCTCTGTTTTTCTATGAATGCATCCCTAGTAGTCTTCAACCTATGTGTATGGAAATGTATTTGAATTCCTCTGAGTTTAATGAAGAAAAGCCTGAAGCATAGTTATCTCTGCATCTAATGAGTTAATGGTCTAGATATTTATTTGCTTTGTATTATTTTGCATAGTACTCTCATGGTAGTTGTGAATGTTTGCATGGTTATATTATGAATGTTCCCTATATGTTCCCTTCCTTCACACCTTGCATGAAACCTATGGTCTCTCTGATTCTCATGGCATCTTGGGTGAGACCTTCTTTAATTATTGAAGATTGAATATGTCGCTGCCTATGGGGTACTTGTTGGTCAAATTTCACGAACATTAGCTCTGAAACCCCGATTTCGAGCCAACAATTGGTTTCATTTCTAGGACCTAAATGTTTTTTTCTACATGTTAAAGGAAGGAAATGAGGTGGACACCTTCCAATAAGGAGATACAAAACTAACTCTCTGAGAAGGAAGACGAGTTCGCACGACGACGAG
>JZKD02S1023610.1:0-13427 GCA_000966675.3 Picea glauca | reverse complement strand
TAAATCCAATAAAGATTATGATAGACACACATCTAAAATCTCATTCTTAATTTAAAAGTATTGAGAAATCAATAATGTTATGTCCCAAATTAGTTCTTTGTTAATTACCTCAAAAATAATGGATGTCTATAAAGAATTAAACAGTGAATGTCTTTAAATAATTAAACAGTGAATGTCTTGAAATAAAATAAAAATAAAATGGACTATGTTTGTCCTTCAAAGAGGACTCGAATGAGGCTCTCATGGACCATAAGATGAAAGAGACTTGGAAGACGAGAAAAATAGCCAAGTCTTAGCCTTAGGTTTCATAGATTGTTGGGAAAAGAAAAGGAAATATGCCAAACGACTCAAGAACAAAGATGGATAGGGAAAGAATAAGGTTTCTACTTGACTTAGTATGATGGAAAAATATTCTAGAACTTTTACTTGCTTGTTGGTGCTTCTTTTGTAGATGGTTTTTGTGCTAGAAGTGGCATAACTGTTTTAACTACATCATATTGACCTGTCTTGGTGATCTTGATAAGGGATTTTCTTATACATTCTTCTATGTATTCCCTTATATGTTCCACCATGATCTCATGTTTGGTATTTATCTGAAATATCTCATTTTCCATTTCTCTTAGGTCAATACCTAATTGGTGCAGTGTGTCGTCATTGTCATCATTCTTGTTGATGTATAGGCCAACCACTTTTCAATTTCATCTTCGGATAATTTTATTGAGTCAGTGAACTCACTTTCCCATGCAACTTGTAATGCCTCAAGTTCGTCCATTAGTTGTGTTTTAGACAAAATTATTGTGTCCATTAAAAAATTTGGGTCGTCAAGTTCCTTTGTGAGATCAAAAAGTTTTAGGAAAAGTTCACCTCTCTTACTTTTCACAACATCCAGCTCGATTAGAATTTCTCTCAAACTTTTAATTCTTTTCAACCAAAAGACATTATTTTTTTTCATTGAGGTACTATATGGAAGGTTGTGTTCTCTTATGTGGGTATCACTTAAACTTGAAACTTTTGTCGCAAATTTTCCCATAGCTTCTTTATAAAAACCTTCGTCATTTTCTAGATCCTTTGGGATATATTTTTTGAAATGCATAATCCTCGTTGAAATTTTGGTAGAGCTATGTGAAAACTCCCATATTTCTTGGATAAAGTCTATTCTTTTCTGAATTCCATCTCCAACATACTTTCTCACTACCAACAACAAACTGGATGAACCTTTCAACTTATTGTTGCTTTCTAGAATGTCCTCTAGGGTAAGTGTCGGTTGAATTGTGTTTAATGGATCAACTAACAATGGTCTTGGAACTAGAGTCATCTCTAATTCCTTTATTTTTTCCTTTAAAAACATTTTTTTTCTATGTTACCAAAATATTCTTGCAGTGCTTCTCTGGTTGCCTCATGAAACTGTACAATTATTGAAGGTGCAACCCCATGGAAATCAATTATTGATTTCCATTTTTAAGACACTTTTTTGTTTCTCATGTTAACCTTTCCTATTAACACTTTTTTGGAATTTGTGTTGTATGTTGCATGGAAGTGTTACTTATTCTTCTTCAAATATTTTTGGTTCTTGGGTGACCAGAGCTTCAACAATTTCCTAGGTTTCTAGCAATCATTTCTCTGACCATTTGGTTTCTTCGATAGCTTCATCTATATCCATTGCTCGAGGACTTTCTTGAGTTTCAAGAACTTTTTGTATTGTTTCATGGGTCTCTCTTTTTCTTTTAGCAGAGGTATGCATAATATGGGATTTTTCAAGAATTGTTTTCATAAGGTCTTTGTCACCACCATCATCTGAGTTTTAGGAAAGTGTTTTCCTTGTTTCTAGACCACTACTCCTAGTTTTTTTTAGTTTGGGTACTTCTTTGTGAAACATTGGGAGAATCGGGGTTTTTTTTTGTTACTTCTCTACCCTTTTGTCGATAACACTCATTACTGCTAGATAACTCTTCGATAGAATTCAGGGCTTCATCAATTGAGTTTTCAAGGAGATTTTGATTATCCCTTTCTCCTTCCTTAAATTTTTCAGACTTAGTGAAATAAGAATATTATTCCACCATGGACATGGGTGCATTAAATAAATAATTAGGGTTGGAACCCTTGACACATTTAGCTTCGTTTCAACTTGGTCAAACTATATTACAAATTCATCCAAATGAGAGATATGGCACTTTACAACAACTTCTCCATCTCTATAGGGAAATGGGATGAACAATTTTTTTCTTTTCTCACTAAATAATTGAGCCATGTACTTGTATTGTCTACATAATTCTATAACAAAGTGTACGTTAGATACATAGAAAGAGAGAAAAAAGGGTTTCTCCTAGAAACCAAATAACCATAAAACACTAAAATCCTATGTATTTTCACAAATTCCTTTCTCCAAGAGAAAAGTGGCATCCTCAAGTGATGGTCTTGATGTGTTGGGAACAAAGATTTTTTTTTTTTTAATTCTGAAATAAAATTATTGTGGACCAGGTAGAAAAGGTATTGAGCCTTATGTCTCCATAAGGTTGTATACCAAACAGAGATTCATTTTTCCCATGGAAAATCCTATGAAATATGACAATAGGCTAGGGAAAATATCAAATAAGATGTCATGTAGAATTTTTGGGTTCTCTTCAAACCACAAAGTTGAAATTAAATTTCATTTGAAATAATCTACCCCCAATCAATCAGGGCATCCTCATTCACAAAAAAGTGAAGAATATAAATGAAATTTCTTATCACATAGACCATGAACTCTAATATGATGATATGGGAAGATAGCTAGGTGAATTTCTTATATGGATACTTTAAGGAACTTACCTCAATCTTAGAAACATTGTTGTTAGCTGTTGGGTTGACCAAATATTTATAGAGGAGGTATGTTTCTCCTCTGTGCTCCTTCAGAAATTCACTAGATTCTTCATTCTTGAATTCATAACATCTTCATGAAAATTGAAGAATCCAAAGAAATGGGATGCTTCCCCTGAACTTGAATTATACTTCTTTCTGTATCAAATTTTTCCATGCACCAAAGAAATAACTCTTTGAAATATGTCAGCACAGATATACAACCAGCTAGTGATATGCATGAATTCCACACCTACTTTATTTCCTTCTCGTCAGGTGGAAGAGACTTGTACCATTTGTAGGCTTGCGACCACTGGAACTCGTGATTGTCACATTCGAGAGTGTTAATTGTATCTTCACAATACACATACTTTCTTCTACTTGACATAATTTACACTACTTTCTATTCTTGCCAATGGGTGGTGCTACTGTCGATATAACCTTTTACAACATGACATATTATTTCTTTATTTAAATTACCATGTATTGCCTTGATTATTAACCACCATAGCTCATATTTCAAATTTTCTGACTTGCACAATAAGATTTAGAATTTATTGCAAAGTTTTATAAAATCTTCACCACTTTAATAATGGTATTATGTTCACACAAGTGGCAGATGACGTGGTGGAGGGGGATACATGTGATTGGGAAATTATGACTTGATGTCGTTGGAGATGAAAAATGGTTAAGTTACAAGTATGGAAGTGAAAAAAGAGGAATGGGGAGTGCAATATGATGAATGTGGTATTGTAGGATGTAGGACACAAGACATGGGAAATGAAAAAGGTGAAAGGGGATGTCTCTGGCATCTGCAATAAGAAAATAGACTAAGTATGAGAAGAGGAATTTATGCGGGTTGCGAAAGTGAAAGGGTTGGTCTCTAGAATGAAAGACTGCGGGTTGTAGGACATAAAAGTGAGGATAAAAGGTAAGTGGAAGAGATGGGTGTCATGCATCTACATTCAAAGAAACAACTAAGTATGGAATTTGCAGAACACGTAGATATATGGGTCATTCTGAGTGTTACGTGACTGCGGGACATGTGACATGGGGATTTGCGGGACAAGAATGGGTTTGTCTCCTGGAATGAGACTCCTGCAACACATAGAAACAACTAAGTGTTGGGATTGCAAGGAAAGGAAATTTGACTAAGTAAATTTACACAAGCTTGCGGGTCTGTGAACCTAGGAATTTGGTAGTAGCCTGATCAATAATCTGCATTTAAAAGGGGAAAACAAATAAGTAAAGAAAATATGAGGGGTAAAGAAGAACAAGAGGAAAATACTAAGCATGGGTTTATATGTAATAAAGTTGATCCATGATTGTATATCAACAGAAGGTAGTGTTTTAGCAAGGATAAATAAAACCAAGTAATTCCTTACCTTTCTTAAGGTCTGATAGACCAAATTTTGTAGTATTCCAGATATAAAATAATATGCAAATCAGAAATATTTTACCTAAAAATGGCAGAACAACAATCATATAACCAGAACAATACCATAATAATACCATAATAACACTAGAAAGAGCACCTTAATTAATGATAGCAATGTTCACTTGCCTCTTCGAGGGGGAAACCTCCAACAAAGAAGATCTCTATTACAATAGTATCCAAGAGAAAACTTCTCATACCCTCTACTCCTATTTATACTAAATATGTCTATCCAAAAGAACAATCTAGAGGAAGATCCTTCTAGAAGCATAAGCTTCTATTAGGTCTCCTTACATTTGACTTATTCTTCCTTATTGATAGGCCTTATTAATATTGGCCTTTATTACATGGAAATATATTATTCTACCTATGTGAGGAGTTAGGGAGGTTAGGTCCCTAACATTTCCTCCCCCTTAAAAACAACCTTGTCCTCAAGGCTTGAGATGAGGAAATTGTTGCAGAATGGTAGTTGGTTCTCAAGTGGTATCTGTTGGAGTAGTATATTTCCACTGGACTAACACTTCCTTGATGGTGCACTGAAGATTATGATGCTCATGTTGTTCCAAAACTGCTTGTGGATGCAACTAGATGGAGCCTTCTTCATCCAACTCTAGAAGGTTGGTTTGATTTTCACTCTTAGTTTCAATCACCTTATTTAAGCAGGAGACATGAAAAACAAGATGGAGCTTAGAATGACAGGGAAAATCTAAATGATAGTCCACCTATCCCACACTCTTGAGAATGGTATAAGGACCATAAAATTTGGTCACCAGTTTCTAAAAATGGTCATCCTTTAGGGAAGTTGTCTTATAAGTTTGTAGTGGAAGAAACACTCGGTCTCCTTTAGAAAATTGACATTCAGAGCGACCTTGATCTTCCTGTTGCTTCATGCAATCCCGGGCCATGACCAAATTCTCTTTGAGGGTATGGAGAATATCCTCTTGAACTGTAAATTCTTGTTCAACCGCCTGGACCTTCGAGACACCTGGCAAGTATGAGAGAACTGAAGGTGGATTTTCTCCATATATTGCTTCAAAAGGAGTCATGTGGGTAGTTGTATGGTAAGAAGTGTTGTACCACCATTCAACTAGTGGTAACCATTGAGCTCACTAATGTTTCCTTTCCGATGCAAAACAACTCAAATATGTTTCCAAACACTTGTTGACAACTTCAGTTTGACCATCATTCTGGGGATGATAAGTTGTGTTGAGATGCAATTTGATGCCTTGTAGCCTGAACAGTTCTTGCCAAAAATTGTTGGTGAAAGTGGGGTCTCGATCAAAAACAATAGAATGAGGCATGTCATGAAGCTTGAAGACCCAAACCATGAAAATTTGAGTCATAGTGGAGGCGGTAAATGGATGTTTAAGAGCACATAAATGAACATAATTGGAAATATGATCAACGACCACCATGATGACTGATTTATTGCCTGATTTAGGTAAGCCCACAATAAAATCCATAGAGATATCCCTCCAAATAGCAAGTGGAATCGAAATTTGTTGTAGTGTGTCAGGAGCTTTGACTATTTTTCCCTTGTTGCATTGACAAACATCACATTCTGCCACAAACTTGAAAATGTCATGTTTCATACCATCCCAGAAAAAAGAATGTTTGACCCAATCATAGGTTTTGGTAAACCCTGAGTGCCCAGTTGTGGGTGTAGCATGAAGCTCAGAAAGTACCATGGATTTAAGTTGTGACTATTTACTTAAATACAAACTGGCTTTGTAGCGAAGCTCATCATTGTGCCAAGAGTACCCTGGGGAAACTGGAGAATTGGCATGCAATTGTTGGATCAGATGCATAATGTTGGTATCTTGTAGCCATTCCGAATGAACAACCTGGAGCCAATCTGGTACAATGAAGGAGAGCGAAAAAAGGGACCCTTCATCTTCATATTCTCTTGAAAGTGCATCAACAACCACATTTTCTTTGCCTTTCTTTTAAATGGTCCCATAATCATATCCAAAGAGCTTAGTCACCCATTTTTGTTGCTCTGGGGAGGAAGGGCATTGTTCTAGAAAATACTTGAGGCTTTGATGATCTATATTAATTTGGAAGCGTTGCCCCAATAGATAAGGGCACCAAAGATCCACTGCATGCACAATAGTCAACATTTACTTTTCATAGATTTACTGGCACAAATGTCTCTCTTACATTTTTTTGTTGGTAGAGGCCAAAGGCCGACCATATTGCATAAGGACTGCTCCAATTACTCTCCTAGAAGCATCACATTCCAAGACAAAGGTCTTTGTGAAATCAGGAAGGGCTAGGACTAGAGTTGTGCATATGGCCGCCTTCAAGGTTTGAAATGCTTGATCAACTGTGAGAGTCCAAGTGAAAGAATTATTTTTAAGGAGAGCAGTGAGAGGTGTCACAATCTTTCCATAATTCTTAAAAAACTTGCGATAATAGCCCGTTGAACCCAGAAATCCACAAAATATTTTGGGAGTCTTTGGGCGAGGCCAATCTTGCATAGATTCAATATTTTTAGAATCCACCTTGACACCTTCCTTGCCAACAATATGACCCAAGTACTCGACTTATGAGGTGCCAAAATCACATTTAGATTTTTTGAGGAAAAGTTGGTGCTGAGAGAGTAGATGTAGAAATCGATCCACATGAGAAAGATGGGTTGTCCAAGTTTTAATATAGATGAGGATATCATCAAAGAAAACTAAGACAAAATGATGAAGAAAAGGACGGAAGACATGATTCATGAGGCTTTGGAAAGTGGAGGGAGAATTACAAAAGCCAAAGGGCATGACCAAAAAATCATAGTGGACCTCATGAGTTCGAAATGCGGTCTTAGGAATGTCTGCCTTTTTCATACATATCTAGTGGTAGCCAAAACAAAGATCAAGTTTAGTAAAGAATTGGGCACCACTCAATTCATCCAAGAGGTCATCAATGACAGGAATGGGAAATTTGCCTTTGATGGTGAGTTATTTGAGGGCGTGGAATTCATGACACATGTGGCAAGAGCATTCTTTCTTAAGGACCGTGACCACGGGAGAAGAGTAGGGGGCTTGTACTAGGACGGATAACACGTGCGATGAGAAATTCTTGAAATTTTTTATCAATTTCAATTTTTTGGGAAAATGGATGATGATAGGGATGAACATTGGGAGGAAGGTTGTTAGGGACAAGGGGAATGGAATTATCATGAACCCCATGGGAAGGAGGAAGTCCTTGGGGAGTATAAAAAACAACTTGATGTTTGCAGAGGATGGATTGGATGTCTTGCGACATAGAGGGTGTCTCAGTGGCATGAATGGCATTGAGTTGTGAAATAATGTGAGAATGACAATTTTTTAGGGGATTTTCCATGCAATGGGAACTAATGATATTTGAGGAATTGGACGTGATGCCTTGGAACTTATATTGTTGGCCCTCCTCGTTGAATTGCATGGTTAATTCCTTAAAATCCATGAGAATGGAACCCAGAGTCCATAGCCATTCTGCACCCAACACAATGTCACAACCACCCATGTCGATAGAAAACATATGACATTTCATGTTGTACTGACCAATTTGCAGACACACATTTTCACAACGCCCCCCACATTTCATGGACCCGCCATTGGCAATCATAATTTGAAAATTATTGACGACATGGATATAGAAATTTGTTTCTTCTGGAGGGTCAGAGGGTGGGGTCATATCTATGGGTTCAGGTGACTCAACCACAGGGGTGGCCTCGACATCGTCTTCCTAAATATCCTCAGAGATGGCCATAAAAATATTTTTTTCCTTACACTTGTGCCCAAGAAAATATTTTTCATCACAATTATAACAAAGGCCTTTGAGTTGGCATTCATCCATTTCTACACTGGTCAATTTTTGTATCTTTAGTGGAGTGGAAGGAGGAGTGGGAGTGACTGGTTTAGGGAGAGGAATAAAGGAGGGTTTTTGGGTTTGAGAAGAGAAAACATGTTATGATTCCTTAGCTGTTTTAGTAGCTTCAACCCAAATCTAAGGCCGAGACATGAGGACATGCACACGAATCTCATCCTTGAGGCCACTTATAAAACATTCTTAGAAAAAAGCATCAAACATACCCTCTATATGGAAATCCAATCGCTCAAAAGTGGTTATAAAGTCTTCCATTGTGCCAGATTGTTTCAACTTTTTCAAACGACCTAAATGGTTGGTGTTAGTGTCAAAGTGTTCATAAATATCTACCACAAATTGTGTCCAAGCGATATACCCTTGGCGGGCATTTTTTCTCCATTGCCACCATTTCCAACGTTCTTGATCTAGATAGAGAACACCACACCAGAGTTTGGAAAAATCATCTGTAATGTCATACAAAGAGAAATAATGTTCCATTTGAGATACCCAGCCAGTGGGATCCGATCCATCAAATTTTTTCACATCCACACGTGGACGGAAAAGGTCACACTGAAAGTGATGGGGCTGAAAAGTCGGGGAATTAGAGGAAGTTTCACCTTCAGAGTGCAAAGGTGGGTTAGAGGAGGGAAAATTTGTAGGGATATTCATCTTAGTGCAGATCGTGCTAGTGAAGGATGAAAGATGGGTAGGGAGGTCTTGTTTGATGGTTTCCATTTTGGCGTCTATGGAGGAATGCATGTTTTTATTGATGGTGGAAAAATTGGCACTGATCTACCACACTTCCCATTGGGTCTCTATGAAATTAGAGGACAAGGAATTGAAGTGAGCTTCCAAGTCTTGGCTATGGGTGTGGGCCATGATGAAGAGGGAAAATGAAAAGGGACAACTGGGACCACACAGAAAATGGGTTATGGGTGAAGTGTATCATGACGATCAGGGCGACGAGGGGAATCCAATGGAGTAAGGCCCAAATAAAGGTGTTGGGAGGCGGTCGGGTCCACGAGAAAAAATTTTGTTGAAAAATGATAGGTATGACTGCGATAAGGGAGAACAGAGGAATCCAATGGGATAGGGATCAAATAATGTTGCGGAGTTATACTCTGATATGAAGAATACTAGTGTTGAAATGCCAAATTATTAACAGGAAGAAATGTGTAGTAACTTCTCAACCCGAATGCAGGAGGCACAGTTGCACAACAATAGATATTGTATGTTCTGTTTTTGTTTCCATCCCAAGGGTTAGGATATGCAGGGTGTCTACAGACAAGGGTTTTCCTTGTATTATAGCTCTCTAATATATGTGTGGGGTCCAACAGTAGTACTCGATCCAATATCTCAAGGAACCAACTAAGGAGGCTAGACTGTGCCCTTATCCATACTACCCGACTACCCAGGTACTAGAGAGTATCTTCCCAAGTGTTGTTCTCAGTGGAACTATATAATTCAGGCGACCGATTGGTTTATCTACTCAGGGCTTCAGGAGATCTAGTTTGATCCGTATACAGGTGTTTTCTGATGCGCTACCACTCGAAGGGGTACCAACATGGATTACAAGGGTGTACAACAGATGTGATCTTAGGTACCACTTGTATTTCCTATGTGTATGACTCCCCGACCACGGGTTTTTACACATAACGACAGATCTTTGTAGCTTTAAGACACCAAAATACGTCTCTACCCTGGAAAAAAAAATAATCCACAATTTTCTCCCAAGGAAAGTGCTCTGATACCACTTGTATTATTCCAGATATAAAATAGTATGTAGAACAAAAATATTTTAGCTAGAAATGGAAGAACAAAAATGATATAACCAGAAAAATACCATAATAACACTAGAAAGAGCACCTTGATTAATGATAGAAATGTTCACTTTCTCTTTGAGGGGGAAACATCCAGCAGAGCAGAGCTCTATTACAATAATATCCAAGACAAAACTTCACATACCCTCTACTCCTATTTATACTAAATCTATCTATCCAAAAGAACAATCTAGAGGAAGATCCTTCTAGAAGCGAAATATTTTGTTAGGTCTTCTTACATTTGAATTATTCTTCCTTATTGATAGGTTATTAATATTGGACTTTATTACATGGAAATATATTATTCTACCTATGTGAGGGGTTAGGGAGGTTATGTCCCTAACAAATTTGGTCTTAGTGGATGTTAACCATCATCATCATCATTAATCTAATCAAATTTGATTATTAGAAATAGTCTCTAATATCAATGATCTACCATGCCCAAGTGAAACACAGGGAAGACAATAGAGTTGACTAAATGGGTCAAGATTTGTTATGGTAGAACCATATTAAGATAAATTGTTTAATATTACTCTAAATAAAATTCAAACAAAATCTACTAAAAAACAAATAAGAATACTAATCACATGAAGATCTAAGCTAGGAATTGATAATGGAGAATACAAAGGGTAAACATGTAGTGTATTGATTAGCCACTTTAGAATGCCAATATTTTGATTATATAAGTCATACCCAAAATACAAGTGTACTAAGTTGTAAAACATGCTAACAATAATAAAGATGGAGTGGTCAAATTGACATAACCTAGATAACATTGTTCTATTCATGTTTAAATACACTTATGCATCCTTGAATAATGCTTGGGAATAATTCCCACTATGTTTCAATTACAAGATGGTTTCAAAACTTATTAGAAATCCAAACAACTTAATCCTAGCTAATGACTAGAAGAAGAAAATTATGAAGAGACATGTGTTTCCACAACAATGGAGATTTCTTAGTGTTCGTGACTATTCATGATGTCATATAACATGTGTTGAGTCTTCGTTACCACTAATATGTAGGATAACCAAGGATACTTGTAGAAGGATGTGAGTCCAAGGAATCGAGGGTCTGTTAGAATTATTTTCATTGATGTCAATCAAAGTATTTAAGGAACTACAATGCACACAACATTTCCAAGATTGATTTATGAATGTGAAATAGTGGTTTTAAACCCATGGGTTTGGGGTGTTTTACTATGGTATTTGGGTTTTTTTTTTTTGTAAATAAAAAGGGGGTAATTCCTATTACTTTGTTGTCATTGTACAAAAGAGATACATGTCATCAACTTGCCACCTGTTCTGCCAAACTAGTGGAAACCTGAACAGATGGCCACCTGTTATACTTTCAACCAAAAAAATCATCTACCACTTTTCCTACCAATTGGAAACCAGAGCAGGTGGCAGATGTCTGTCCTAACAGTTTTTTCTTTTGAAAATAAAACAAACTAATAACTACTGGAAAAAGAAAACTAGACTAGAATTCTGTAGAATCCCAGTACAGAGAGTTGGACAAGAATTATGCAGAGTATCGATATCAAAAAATAAGAAACTAATCATTGGCACTTGGGGATCTGTCATCTGAAGTTATAGGGAGGGTGTCTTCATTGGGCTATAGCACGAAGGGTTGCACATAGGTTGAGAAATGTTGCTTATTAGGTGCATTCGAGAATGTGTCAAATAGCATGTCGATTCTCTTGTTGATGAGGGTGTCCCAATGAATTTGATCCACCATGTGGCTCCTAAGGTCAAAGATGAGCTCCAGCTGCTCTAGGATGAAGAGACTCGAGGGAAATGGGTTGAACTCTGTCATTTCATTTAGTGGTGGTGGTGCCATTATGGGGTGTTTCTCCTATGTGGTGTCAGTGATACCTTCCTTGACTGCCTCTACCCCTTCTTCTACTTTGTTGGTGGTGTCCTGGAGTGTACCGCTTGGAGTCGTGTGGAGAAACTATGTCGGTAATTACTCCTCAACAATGCATGTGCGCCTTCCATGGCAGCCTGAGTGCTTTTGTTGGATTTTTTTATGCTGGAAAACTATAAATCATCCGAGACCATGAAGAGGATGGATTCCGATGGAACCTGGATGGGTTCCTCTAGAAATTCCTCCTCGACGTAGGCCATCGGTGGAGTTCATGGCTTCTCTGTGCGTTGATTCCTGGCTATGGACAGGGCCATTTCCAACTTATCCAGGTGCCTCTAGTGGGTAGTGTATTTATACCGGGAAGGTCTGTGCCTCGACTTACCTCTCTCTCTTAGCATGGTTGAGCCAAGGTGACAAAAAAACCACTGAATTACTACCAAGAGATCCCACTACACAACAATCCAGTTCTCATAGTGAGCAAGGTGGAAAATCTCGAAGGAGAAATGATACCAGCTAGGACTAGGCGGGATAGATAACCTCGCGGTGGACATGATTGATGTATGCACATGTATCCTACCATTAATCCTTGGGACCTCCATTAACCAAACTCGAGGTAGTTCTCCTCCCTTTCTCTGCAGATAATTAAGTTCGCCCTCCATTCAATACTAAAGTGAAGGGAGATAACTGGATATATTTATGGTTGGGAGCATGAGGGTTGTGTGGCCTTTGTCCACTACGTGGCACCCCATCCAGGAGTATTTGGGTTATTTTCCCATGGTATTGGGAATTAATTATTTAATTAATGGGAATGTCCCTTCGTGAAGGGTTATGAAAAATTATAAAAAGAGAAAGTATTGAAAGAAAGTGTGTGTGTGAAAAATGGATGAGCAAAGATTGAATATCATTCCAAAAGGGAAGAGTTGCAAAATCAGTTTCAATTCAGCTTGGCATTTCATGACAACTTATGTTTTGGGATGTTTCTGACCTTGAAATTTTGAACAGATATGCCCTATGGAAGTTAGGGTTAATAAATGCTCCTGAAATCATTTTCAAAAATGTCAACTTGGCACTTTCACTACAACTTATTTCCTGTGATGTTCACTATACTTTCATAGATATTCATTGTGAAAGTTAGGGTTCCTGAATTCTTGTGAAATCGGTTTCAAACAAGTCAGTTTGGCATTTTCACTATAAATTCTTTTATGGGATTCATCAGACTATAAAAATGTTTATAGAACAAAGGATACATATAGAAGTACCTCAGATAAAAAAATTATATGTTGGTTCATTTCAATTTCTGATATATGCTTAGTGCAATTTAGGGTTCTTCAATGCTCCTAAAATCAGTTTAAAATAGGCCAATTTGGAATTTTCAATATAATTCTTTTCTGGGACTCTTCAGACTGTGAAATTTTTATAGAACAGAGGAGACAGTCAGAAGCACTTTAGGTAAAACTTTCAAATGTTGATTCACTACAGCCTCTAAGATATGCTTTGTGGAAGTTAGGGTTTCCTAATTGTCCTGAGATCGGTTTCAAACAAGTTAATTTAGAATTATCACTACAACTTCTTTTCTGGGACCCTTTAGATTGTGAAAAATTTAGATAATAGAGGAGACATACACAAAAGTACCC
>JZKD02S1023599.1:0-13427 GCA_000966675.3 Picea glauca | reverse complement strand
GATATTCATCTTGATCCAAAAACCACACCAAATATTAAGAAAATATTTCCAAAAAGAGTTAGTTACCAGGCATCTCCGACTTACAGCCTAGGAGAGTTTCCTGGAGTGATAACAGCAGGGAAATAAGTAATAGAACATTCAGCATCAGTCACACATATGAGATACACAGAGACAGATATTTCCTGAGGAAACCCATAGAGGGTAGAAACCTCTTCTTCTTTATATGATAAGTAACCTTTACACTATTTACATTATCATACATATGAGCACCAACTCATAATGAGGATGCAACCTCTATTTTGCAAGC
The DNA here is from genome assembly GCA_000966675.3 of Picea glauca. Taxonomy (NCBI): domain Eukaryota; kingdom Viridiplantae; phylum Streptophyta; class Pinopsida; order Pinales; family Pinaceae; genus Picea; species Picea glauca. Next base: position 13,120 of record JZKD02S1023599.1, on the reverse strand, counting down.
TTCTACTCGCTGAGAGAACCAACTCTCTGGTTTCTCTAGCACCGACTAGAAGGAAGCACCAACTCCCTATGTTTCTCTAGCACCAAATAGAAGGAAGCACCAATTCCCCAAGTGTTCCAGCACCAACTGGATGGAAGCACCAACTTCTGATCATACAGGCACCAACCTGTAAAACAGAGAACAACAATTCTCCCTTGCACCACCCTGCCACCCTGGTTTCTCTGGTTGCAACCAGAAGGAAGATACAACTCCCTCTGTTCAAGCACCCACTCGAACCTATGAGGACAACAGTCCTCCCTACCACCTCCCTACCACCCTGAAATATAAATCTTTGCTATTATGACTTATTACAATGATATAAAGTTCGTCAATGGATTACCGGTATAATCATTGTTCTGCTACATTGTGTTGCTTTGTCTGCATCAGTGTCTTCTACACACTCCTTGCTCTTTCTGTTCTTTTTCCTTTTATGATCTTTGCGCCATGTCCCTTCAATGTACCATTCACCTTCTGTACTTTTATGCTACTGTGCTCTGCCTCCTTCTTCACACCTCAATCACACTCTATAGCAACAACACTGATTTCTTCTTTGCTCAACATTCTTATAGTCTCTGTGCGCCTTATGCATGCAATCTACTTCTTTCTCTTGCATCCTCTCCTCACACAATCACCTCCACATCGGGGGTTTTTCTCCACTTCACTCTTCCACATCTATCCCATCTATTGTGTGCCACGATGTCTCTCTCTGTTATGCATCTCCTGCTCATCGTGAGTGCTCTGCCTGATCATCATGGTAACTTTTCAGCTTCTCTGGCGGTTTCACATACGCATCCATCATCACTGAGTGTTCTGTCTAGATTCCTCAACTTCTCTGGCAGTTGAGACTCTTCATCTTCTCTGTCATAGACAAGCTCATCCTCTGGTTGAAACCATCCATTGTTTCTATTAGTTACATTGTGAAGTGCAACAGTAGCCCTCCGATCTTATTCAAATTCATCTGCACCGTTGAATTGACTTCATTGCATCTTGCGTTCATTTTTCCATTTCACACTTCGGCATTTCAGGATCCTCATGGTAAAGATTTCGTTACTCTCCATGTCCCGATCCCCAAAACTCTGAAATGGAGCTTGTCTGCACTAGATCCTTCCTTCATATTCCACCGATGTGACCAACGGCTGTGGCTACAGCCTACACCAAAAGCGTCTTTCGCACTTTCGCATTTCAGAGATTCTGTGATGAGTCATCTCGACTTTCCATGTCATGAGCTCCAAAATAGAGCTTGGCTTCTATAACTTTGCTCTCCATCTCTCTCTCGCCATGTGACCATGAGAGGTGACCGAGCGCTTATCCATATAGTGCTTTCATTATTTTGCTTTTCGGCACTTTGGCGTTCATGTGGCGATTAGTTCTTGATGCTTCATGCCCCGGTATCCGAAGCTCCAAAATGGTGCTTGGTTGCACTAGCTCCGATCATTTCAGCATTTCGCATTTCGGCCTTTTGCGATTTCGCATATTGTGAATTCGAGAGGTTAGGGAACCCCGTTCCTTTGACTTTCCAGTGAGTGAAATGATGATCTGTCATCACATGTCCTATGGACCCAACGGTCCAAATATTGTTGTGAATTCGACACTTCACGGACCTTCCTTGTGCCTGATTCAGGATTTCGGCGTTTCTCACTTTGTCGCTTTGGGACTCTCGTGATGAAGAGTCTCGTCACTTGACTCTTCCAACTCCCGGTATCCAAAGCTTCGAAATGGAGTCTAATCAACGGTCCACACTCTAGATGATTCAATGGTCTAGATCTCTTCACGATTTCGCATATCGCGATTTCGACAATCTGATTGTGAGTATTCTTGACAACTCCACCTCCCGATCTGTGAAACTCCAAAATGGAGTCAGCTCAACTTTTTGGCTTTTCTCACTTCGCGACTTTGGGACTCCTGTAGTGAGAGTTCTTGACCTCTCCATCTCCCGGTATCCAAAATCCCGGTATCTGATACTCCGAAATGGAGTCGGATCATCTTTTCGGCTTTTCGCACTTCGCGATTTCGGGACTCCTGTGGTGAGAGTTCTTTACATCTCCATCTCCCGGTATCCAAACCTCCAGTATGGATTCTTTGTCATTTCGCGACTTCGGGACTCCTGTAGTAAGATTTCTTGACATCCCCAACTCCCGGTATCTGAAATCCCAGTAGTCGAAACTCTGAAATGGAGTCTGATCAACACTTCGATCTTGCCTTTCAGTCATTGTTTTTCTTCCTTGCCTGCCTATCTTTTGATCTTCCTTGTCTGCATGTTTGTCATCATTGTTGTTGTTCTTGCCATCAATGACAAGCACGCTCTTCTTGTAAACATGCCAACAAATAGTAGGCTCTTACCCATGCATCAATGCATTGTTATTATTACTACTCTTATTTTTGCTTTGTTTTTTTCTTCTTTCCCTCCTTGCAAATCGATATTATTACCATCTCATGGATAGAAACCCCCGCAAGGGGGAAATATGTAGCATATGGATTTCTCACTTTAGTACTCAAATATGTTATCCATGTGGCCTATGTATGCATTGTTTCCATGCATGACCCACTCAATGATGACATTGATATATATTTAATAGTCCTTATATGCTATCTCACCTTCCTTGGGTCCCCTTAACTTACCATAGGCATGCAACCTCTTAGGGATGTCTAGTGCCTAGGTAGGGTCACTTGTCACCTTCATTTTCCCCCCTTTGACCTTCCCTCATCAGCTTGGCTAAGCTAGACCCCTTGGGGCATTCACATGCTTTGTGGGACCAGGTTGGGGTTCTAAGCCCTTTATTTAGCATAGGTGACTTTGGATGCTTCATATTGGGTCCTCCACATCGTAAATTTGTTTGGATTGCTTAATTGGGGATCTACTTCATCAAATCTTCCTTATCCCTTCCTAGTATTTTGATGCTAAAAGAGCCACAAGTTTCTTGAACCATATTGCCATTGTATGTCATAGCTCACAGATCAAATACCTACAGTACGGGTTGTCAAACTCATAGTGTGCAATCAAAATATACATTATGGATTTTCCATATAAATCACACTCTCCAATGACTAACCTATCATTCATGTACACCTTGAGGTCATTCTTTTGCCTATTTATATCACTTTGTTCATATTTGTAGAGTCTCTTTGTTTCATTCTTTGAATATTCTTTCCTTCTCTTGTTACCTTCCAATTACACACTCAAATTGACGTCAAAATATTGATCTTCTTTCCTAATTATTCTTCCATGCTCTTAGGCTACTTATACTTATCTTCTCCAACACCTCAATAAGGATCTCTTGATGTTAGTTTGGCTCCAACCTTGCGGGGTTGTTGTTTCATCATATGGAATCTTCAAAGACTTAGCACTATCTCATACTTTGGATGATTCAACCCTACAACTTCAAGGGAGGTATCAAACCCTTCTAGGAGCACTTTGGGTCACCATTCAATACTTCATTGCTATATCATTTATGTGTTAGATATAATGTTGTATTTCATTTTATTATAGATAGAGTACAAGTCTATTTTGCAAGGAGGTTGAGTTCCATGTGAAGGTTTGTTTAGGAGGTGGAACACTCTTGTTGCAACTATCACCTTCAGCCCAAAAATCTTCAACACCTATAGAAATGCTCATTCCAATGAGTTATTTCCATTTCATTTTCCAACATTGGTTTAATTATCTCACGAAATGAGATTTGGAATTAACCTAGGTAAGCTCAATTTCCTTTGTTAATTTGTTGATGGTTACTTGTCGAAAACCCTAATTAAAGTACTATAATTAATTTATATCCCTAGATAAATAATTAAGATTAAAATCCTAATTAATCTAGTGGTATTCCTCCCTTCTATTCTCTTCCCCTCTTCCTCTCCCTCGAGGTTTCTCAATTTTTCCCCACAGCCAAGTGGCAACTCCACTCTCCAATTCCTCTTTATGGTAGCATGATACCAATAGGCTACATTGGGTATTAAGGAACTATAACTCCCCCATTGAGGACTTAGCGAGTGAAAGATCAAGGCAAAATCAAGGAAAGATGAAGGATATAAATGAAGAAGGAAGAGTAGAGGTAACACTCCTCCCTCAATGAATCATGGCATTCTAAATCATGGAATCCCATGTGGACAAGACTTCCTCATACCCATTCCCCAACAAAAGCCTTCAGGACCATCAGGTAAGAGCATGTTAATTCATAGATTTGGAGCCCTACATGTAATAAATTTGAACATTGGAAAAGGGACGACAAAAAGAGACCTTGGGATGACATCCTCCAAGTCTTATCAAGTACCATCAAGGATAAGTTTATAACATCATAGGTAGAGGAGAAGTCCATTTGAAAGATATTGAGTTGTACTTGAAATCTATAGACTCAAAAGCTACCCAAGATATATGCCTTGAACAAATGCTTAAATCACTAAACTCAATGGAATAAAGAATCTTGAGTCATATCCAAACAAGAAGTGATGAGGAGATATGAAATGCCAAACCTTCGTAGGAAATCACACTTAATATATTGAGCATCCTCTCCCATTTACTAATAAGAATTGAGAAATCAAGTAGAGATTAATCACATTTATGGAAACCACCTACCTCTAGTTCTCCTAAAGGGAAGAAAATAATATCATTCCATATAGCAATCCCCTAATGCATTCAACTCGGTTTCATTTTGCTAGGATACTGACAAACTTCCTCTAACTATTCACAATAGATGATAATTATCATTGTCGGCCCACAACAATGGTAGATGTGAGATATATACCAAGAGAGTCTAAAGAATGTGAAAAAAATATAGCACAACTAAAGGAAGACTGCAAAGATAGGGAGGAAGGTATCAACATAATTACGGACCAAATTATGGGTAAGATGATAAATCAAATTAACAATGTCCACAAGAATAACAACCAATAAGATGCAAAATTTAAGCTATGGAAGCATGATTTTGTGCAACAAAGGAATCTATATATCAATTTCCTTACATATATGGTATTTGTATAGTGGTGTTGTGTCAGGTATCAACAACCTCCCTTTTCTTGCATATTTTCTTGTAAAGTCTTCTCTCCAAGAAAATGGGACCCCTCTTGTCCTCTATGAGAATCTCTTGGCTTGAAAAGTTTCCTCAATGTTGATCTTGGTTTACCTTTCTCCTAACAAGTCACTTTATTTTGGATTTGGTTTGGCTTGAATCTTTTGCTCCAAGACTTGGAAAAAAATTTGGAAACCATTTTGACTATTGAATGAGTTCTTTTTAAACTCATCCAATATATACCCAAGGATTTCCCTTGAACCTCTCTGGTGTACATTAGAGGACTGCCTTTTGAGGTCTTCTTAAGTGTTAAATCAATAGCCGACAAACTTAGTAATAACTCCTCCGACCTAACCGAAGGAGTTCTTACAAACTCCTTTGAAATACACCAGCGCACTTCATATCAATGTCTCTGAAATCAAAACGGTGAAACCAACGCACTTTGTGTTAACGCTTCTGGTTTACACTAGAGGAATTCTCGTCATCTCCTCCAGTGTACCCAGAGCACTTCCTCGAAACTCTTCTGGAATGAAAAAGGTGAAACTGACAAACTTTTTATTAACACTTCTGGGTCACACCGGAGGACTTTCCACCATCTCCTCCAATGTACATGAAACCCTTTCCAACTTCACTTACGATAAAAACATTAAAACCTCTTCGGTCACATTAATTGCGCGAATATCTATTAAAGGGTGCTTCTCTTAGCTATTAGATCATCATTCTTTCAAGCGCAAGAGGTCCAACAAACGAAGTGTCAAGCAACCAAGCATCCTCCAACTGTTAACCCATGAAGGCATTTGAATACCCAATGCTTCACCCTTTCTACTGTCCACGTGGCATTCTTATCCAGGTAAGCCTTTAAGAAGCTCTTTTGGGCATGATTTATATGTGTGTGTGTGTGTGTGTGTGTGTGTGTCTTTAAGAGTTGGAGTTAAGACTAGTTAGGGTTAAGGTTTGTTTCTCATAGTCGAGGTCATCAAACCCTTCATCCAACCTCTTCGCTCATCCTTCACTGGTTGATTTCTTGTCCTAGTCATGTTCCAACACTAATCCATAGGGATCATAAACCCATGCCTTTCCTTTGACGTCACCTCGTGACAAAACATGTTACCTACAGCTTTGAGCATACTAAGTTTTCCCCTCAATTTGAGATACGTTTTAATTTCTCCTTTACCCTTTGATATTTGACCAACCACAAACTCGTTCCATTGTTTCCCCTTTATTTTGCACCCATAGGTACTCTGGTTCACACGACCAAGTTTCCTCACTCGAGCCCTAATTTGCAACCTAATTGTTGACCCTCAAACTGTAGTTTTCTCACCAATGCTCGGCCTACGCTATTAACTTTAAAGAGATTTGGGTCTAAGCCTTCTCGTTATCATTCGACCAGCGTATTCATGGTCCTACCTTCGGGACTGATCATAGCCTTGATGTCCAAGAAATCCATTCTCAACACTTAGTTAAAATTTGATGTATCTCCCCATCGAAGCACTTAGCTTGATCACCTCTTGTTTTCACCAGAGGACTTAACAGGATCGTCGTCAGTTTGTCCAGAGAACATCATGTGATTGCCTCCAATTCCCACCAGAGGATTTAACACGATCCCCTCTGGTCTCACCAAAGGACGTGGAGACATTGCCTTCGATCTCACCAAAGCACTTAACAAGTTCATCGTTGGTGTTCTTTGAAGCTCTTAATAAGATTGTCTTTGGTCTTCATCCAGAGAACTTTGTGTCGTCACTTCCATTCTTCACCAAAGAGCTTCACGAGATTAATGTCGGTCTTAATCGGAGTACTTCTTATGATTGTCACCGGTGGTTCCCAGAGGAGTTGGCAATATTACCTATGGTCCCATCAGAGGACTTAAAGAGAACCTCTTTGGTTTCCACCGAAACACTTAATTGGATTGCCTCCAGTCTTCACCTGGAGATATTTACATGATCTTCGTCGATAGTTACCAGGATACTTTACAAGATTTCCTTTGGTATTCACTGAAGGACTTTACGTTATCATCATCGGTGTTCCCCGAAAGAATTAACATAATTGATCCAGGGGATAAAAAAAATGCTCAAAAATCAAAGTGTTCGAAATTGCTCGAAAATGGTTTCATTGCATAAATCTTGTCCTCACAATCCCAATGCAACTTGAATGGGCTCAAACAGAGCCCATATGGAAAAGATATGGTGTTTTGTCTGTTTTCCCAAATAGGCCAAATTTGTTGATTATATAGTCTGTGGCAGCTGACTGTACAGGCTGATGTGGCAGATGACTGTACAGACCGTACAGTGGTACAGGTGATGTGGTTGGGATTTGATGAGGCAGGATGATTGGGCAGGTGATATGACAGGTGTTGACGTGGACCAATCGGTGGTTGACACGTGGCATGGTGAGGGTGATTGGGCTTTTTAGGTGGACCTCTTAAAGGGTGCCACGTGGCAACCCCTTACTATGTAAAAGTTTTGGTTTGGCTCTGCGTGGGTTAAAACAGCGACCTCCGACAAGGGACAGACTTCAAAAAGGCCAAGCCACCAGCCCGCCTACCAATGGTTCTTAACCCTATAGTGACAATAAAATTATTTGAATTTTCATAATGGTTAGTTTTGGCGGAAAAAGGGTCGGGGCTTAGCCCCTACCCGTGGTCACCAATCTTGCAACGCTTACCATATGACCAATATCACGGATTTTTGGGGGGGCTAGCCGGCGGGTGCCATAAGTTAGCCCAAACCTTGGCCACATGGGCCATGCGACCGGAATCTCCGTCGGAAAGGGCGTTGACTGCTCTAATGGCACACCAAAATCACCCACAACCCAAAATGTGCGTGGGAGATAGGTTTGGTGAGGCAAGAGCTAAGTTTTTGCATAGTGGGTGTGTTTTGGAGAGCAGAGACAACAATATTGGGGAAAAACTTCTAGGAAGAATATTTTTCTCATTTTTTTGGCCAAACCAGGTGCAGAAAGAGCCCAGATAGGGGTTTTTGGACATTCTTGAGCCATTGGAGCCATCTATTTTGAATCCTGATCATTGTAAAGAACTGTGTTAAAACTTTTGAGCATATAATGAAAATCATCCATTGGAAGCTGGACCAGGAGATGTAGCCCAAGAGAGGGGTGAACTCCTTTATCATTTTGTTGTGATATGTGCTTATTTTGATGGTTGTTTATCATTGTTTTTGTTGTTCATTTTAAGTATAAACTCAATAATTTCATGTGTTTGAAACTTGATCCAATTGCCCAAGACACATACATTTCCTACTTGCAATATTTTTATACAAAAACCTTTTCATTTTCATATCAGTTGGTATCAGAGCAAAGGTTTGATTTATTTGCAAGTGTTTTATTTTCTTATGCTTACAAGGTTGAATCTCACAAGAGGAGAAGGACAACTTGTGGAGCCAACTTCTCAACTTTCAATAAGGAGAACAATTCAATCACCTCAAGTTTCAAGGATACATTCACCAAGTATGGCTCATGAGGAAAGTCATGAAATTCTTATTTCAAAACAGGGAACTTTCAGAAAATCCTTTTATGATATGACAAAAATGGTGAAAGTTTTATTTGAGGAGAGGAATGCAAGGTTGCAAGGAGAAAGCTCAAATCCTCCAAAAGGTGATGAATGTAATGGAGATAAAACTCCAAAAGGAAATGGAGGAAATGGTGACACTCCACCGCCTTCACCTCCATCTTCCACTTCTTCTACCATTTCACAACCACCTCCAAATTCTCCAAAAGAACATGGTAAAATTCATCCACAAACTCCTTTGTTTAAGCTTGATATTGAGTTTGAATTGTCTATATACAATGGAGAGGTAAATGCTGAGAAATTGGATAATTGGATTCGTCAGCTTGAAGTGTATTGTAGGATACAAATAATCCAGGATGATGAAACTAAGATTCAACGTTCTTCTCTTAGATTGGAAGGTGCAGCACTCATTTGGTGGGAAGATAAAACTCAAGAGGACGCGAAGAAACATGGTAAAGTGTTATCCTCTTGGAATGATTTTATTGTTGCAATTAAAAGGAAATTTTGTCCATTAGCATGCATGCAGAAAGCTATTATGGATTAGCAAAACTTAAGGAAAGCTAAAGGGAAAAATGTGCAAAGCTACACTCAAGAATTTAGGAGAAGAGCTTTGATTTTGGGTATAGATTTATCTTCTCAATAAACTTTACTCAAATACATTGGAGGATTGCATAGCTACTTGAGACATACAATTCTCATGTTTAACCCTACAAATCTAGATGAAGTTTGTGTACAGGAAAATCATTTAGAAGCAAGAGGGAAGAATGCTCCGCAAGAGGGAAGCAAGAAGTCATTTTATAATGTATACAAAGGAAAGGGGAAATTCAAAGGAAAAGGAAGGAAGAATCCTTCAGTCAAGAAAGAGGGAGAAAATCTCTCATGTAAATAGTGTTCAAAAGATGGCCATGATGAAGATCATTGTTGGAAACTTCATCCTGAAATGAGACCCAAAAATTTCAACAACAAAGGGAAACCAAAGACTGTTGCAACTACACAACATGATTTAGGATCTTATTCTGGAGATGAAACAAAATTCACAGCCATGAGTTTTCAAGGTAAGGACTCTATCGTCAGTACTAGTTCTTCAATTAGTAGCCTCAACATCAAAAAGAAAGAATAGAGTTTTTCCACATAAGGGTTATTTCAAAGAATGCCAAGATAGATACTCTATTTGACACTGGATCACAAGCAAACCTCATTTCTAAAGACATTGTCAAGAAATTGTGTTTGGAAACAACTCTTCATCCTAAACCATATCCTCTGGGTTGGATATGTGACTGCCAAATTGCATGTGACAAAAAGATGTAAACTCAGATTTTCCATCATTGCAAACTTTATAGATGAGGTAGAGATTGATGTCATTCCATTGGATATTTGTGGTATTGTTTTGGGAAGCCCATATTTATATGATAAGAGAGCCATATTTCATCGTCATGAGAACAAATATCATTTGTTTAAAATGGAGTTAAATTCATTGTTAGAGCACATAGCAAGAAGTTAAATTTGTCACTTGTAAATGTTGAACAAATGAAGAGATTACTTAATGCTAGTAAGAATTTTGTACTCTCGATGATCAAACCTAAAGATAATGTTGAAAAATAAGCCTTCCAAGGATGTGATGCAAAGTTAAAATCTTATTTGTATGAGGTTGTTAACAAATATGATGAGATTTTTTAGGAACCCAAAGGATTGCCTCCTAAAAGAGGTATCCAACATGAGATCCAATTGCAGCAAGATTGTCCTCTTCCAAACATTGGCATATACATGATGTCAGTCATGGAGGATGTTGAAATCAAAAAATAAATCCAAGAGTTGCTTGACAAAGGGGTTATCATGCCAAGCACATCGCCATGCAGGTCACCAATTTTTTGAGTACCAAAGAAAGATGGTACTTGGCGCATGTGTGTAGATTTCAGAGCCTTGAACAAGATTACGGTAAATAATCGTTACCCTCTTCCTAGAATTGATGATTTGTTTGATCAATTGAAAGATGCTAAGTATTTCACTAAGTTGGACTTGAGAAGTGGTTATCATCATATTAGGATTGTTGAAGGAGACACATGGAAGACAACTTTCAAAACAAATCAAGGTTTGTATGAATGGATGGTTATGCCATTTGGTCTTTGTAATGCTCCTACAACATTCATGAGAATTATGAATGATGTTTTAAGGTCTTTTATTGATGATTGTGTAATTGTCTACTTGGATGACATATTGATATTTAGCAAATCTCGTGAAGAACATGTTAGGCATGTGAAGAAAGTCCTAGATGTCTTGAAGAAATAAAATTTGTTTTTAAAGATGTCTAAATGTGAGTTTGAAAAGACCTCATTAGTTTACTTGGGACATATTGTTGGAGAAAGGCAATTGAATATAGACCCCTCAAAGGTCAAAGTCATTTTAGATTGGCCCAAGCCCAATAATGTAACAGAGGTTAGAAGATTTTTGGGAGCAGCTCAATCTTGGAGAAAGTTTATTTCTAATGTTTCCTCCATTGCAGCTCCATTACATGTCGTGAAAAGCATTAAACAGGTTTTCCAATGGGGAGAAAAGCAACAAAAAACTTTTGATGCATTGAAGGAGAGAATTAGTTCAGCTCCAGTTCTTGCACTTCCTGATTTAAGACAGCCATTTGAGATATAAACATATGCAAGTAACTATGTCATGGGATCAGTCTTGATGCAACATGGTAAGCCCATATGTTTTCATTCTGAAACTTTTAATGGTGCAATAGTTAATTATCCTGCATATAACAAGGAATTGTATGCATTGGTGCAAAGTGTGAAAAAGTGGAAACATTATTTGTTGGGAAAAGAAACTATTATTCACACTAATCATCAACCTTTGCAGTACCTGCAATCACAAACTAAGCTACAACAAGCAAGGCATTTCAGATGGATGGAATTTTTGCATCAATTCCACTTGGTGATAATGTATAAGAAATGCATTTATAACAAGGTTGTTGATATGATTTCTAGGCCTATTATTAGTGCTTCGGTTATTCTTAAGCATAATTCTATCATGCATGAGAGCTATGTTGAACAATATGCTTCAGATGTTGATTTTAAAGAGGTTTGTGCAATTTTGTGTCACTCTAACCAAGTTGAGGAATTGGATTACTATGTGCATGATAAACTTTTGTATCATCTTGGAAAACTATGTATTCCACAAGGTGAAAGAGTCAACATCGTAAGGGAAGCACATTTTTCTCTTATTGTTGGCCACTTTGGTGTAGGGAAGACGGTGGTTAAATTGCAAAGGTATTGTTATTGGCCTAAAATGAATGAAAGTGTATCACAATATGTAAGAGGATGTCATTTATGTGATACAAGTAAGCCTAGCAAAAGAAAGTTAGGATTGTATACTCCACTTCCAGCTCCTTCTCATCCTTGGGAAAGCATTTCCATGGACTTTGTAGAAGGATTACCTATGTCTAAAAAGAATCATGATTATCTTTATGTTGTGGTTGATCGTTTCAACAAAATGTGTATTTTAATGCCTTGTAAGAAAGAGGTTACCATTGAACAAATGATACAAATGTTCTTTCAACATGTATGGATACATTTTGGATTGCCCAAATCCATTATTTCTAATTGAGATTCTCGATTTATTGGGAAATTTTGGTCAAGCTTATGGGCACTCATGGACACCAAGTTGAAAAAAGAGCACAACATTTCATCAACAAACTGATGGTCAAACAGAAGTGGTGAATAGAACAGTAGTACATCTTCTTCATGGTTATTGCAAAAAACATCCTAAGCTTTGGGATGAGCACCTACACTACATTCAACATGCTTATCACCGGGCTAAGCATTCATCGACTCAAACATCTCCATTGAGGCATGTTTTGGTTATTTGCAAAAATATCCTTTAGATTTTATCTTTCGGAAGGATAAATCTATTGATGGTCATTATGACATTGATAGAGCAAAGAAGTTCATTGAACAAATTCAATTGGTGCATCAAATGGTACCAGAACAGTTGGAAAAGATCCAAGCCAAGTACAAGACAAGACATGAAAAGCATCGTGTTGATCACAATTTCCAAGTTGGAGATGAAGTTTGGCTTTACATTAGCAAAGAGAGGCTTAAAGGAGAAGGTAAAAAGATTAAACCAATCAGATATGGACCTTTTAAGATTCTCGAAAAAAATGGTAACAATGACTTTCGTTTGAATTTGCCTCCTTATATGCAAATGTATTCAGTTGTTAATGTTGCGAATTTGAGATTGTATGAGCCTACTTTGATTGATGATAAAGGAGAGCATGTTCATATTCCTTCAATAGATGACTTCTCGCCAGAATATCTTTCGGAATTGCATGAGGATACAATCCTTGAAAGAAAGACAAGAACTTCAAAACAAGGGAATGTGGAGTACCTTCGTGTTGGTATCAAAGGAAAAAATCCAAGCAAAACTAAATGGATTGAGGTTGGAAGGGTGAGGGAATTGTACCCTCATCTACAGGTTGATTGAAATAGTCTTTTGGAGGTCCAAAAGCTTCCCAATGGAGAGGAGTGATCCAGGGAATAAAAAAATGCTTAAAAATCAAAGTGTTTGAAATTGC
>JZKD02S1023588.1:0-13427 GCA_000966675.3 Picea glauca | reverse complement strand
ATACCCTATTAATCTACCAACTTATAGGGGGGGATCTGTTTACCACAGACCCGACCCTGGCGGGGGAACAAGGTCTTCAGGAGATTTTGTGGGGACCACCAGAAAAGACTTCCCGTGGTCTAAGGGACTGGGTTTGGAAATCTCTCCTATAAATACTAGGAGTGTGAGGAAGAAGGAGGATTTGGGACCATTAACTAAGGATTCACATTTACCGGTCATAAATGAAATTGGGGCACTTAGAGGCCTAAAATCCCTAGCAAGAGCGAAGTCATGATATTACCCTCCTTAAACATTAGAGGGGTGGGGGGGACCCTGAAATATGCCTCCCTTCGAAGACTACTTAAGAGGACTAGACCAGACATAATGTTTTTGCAAGAAACTATGGTTGAGGATCATAAGGCTCGTGCTCTAATGTTTACTCTATGTCCAACATGGTTAAATTGTGCGGTCAATGTTGTTGGTACCTTGGGTGGTATTCTTGTCTCTTGGGACCCAAATATTTTTTACATTGACCCCTATTTTTGTTGTGGTGGTATTCTACTTTCATGTATGTGCTTGGAACTAAATCAACCAGTCACTCTACTAAATGTTTATGGCCCCTGTTCGGAGAGGAAAGCATTCTGGGAAAACTTGGCGGCCAACGGAATTATGGAATGCATAAATATTATTCTCATGGGTGACTTAAATCTTACATGTGGAGCTAGGGATATGTGGGGAGAAGCAACACATTTAGATCTGCTATCATATTTCTTTAATGATCTCTTCAATAAAGCAGGTTTGATAGATGTCATTCCATATGTCTTGGTGCCAACCTGGAGGAATGTGCGTAGGGGTTTTGCTAGTATTTCTAAAATACTGGATCGTGTTTTAGTGCCTGAAGATCTGATTGCGAGTGTCGATAGGTATAAATCTGGGGTGGACTGCCCTTTCTTTTCAGATCATGCACCAATTCTTTTAAGGTTTGACAAGCCATCGTTCTCGACGGCTTACCCCTTTAAGTTTAATGCTAGTTGGTTAATTAAATTAGAAGTTTCAATTATTGTGACAAAGGTATGGAAGGATCAGACTTTCTTGGTCGAAAGGGATGTTCAATAAAGATTTGCTAAAAAGATGAAGTCCTTGAAGACTCAATAAAATCATGGTCCAAATAGCACTTAAGATTACAAAAGGAAAATCTAGTACACTTAGAGGGTCTGTTGAATGATTTACTTATGAATGAGGCTCAAGAGCCACACACTAGGGACATGGAGACTAAAATTAAACTACTGGAGACATAGCAAGATAATATACTAAGAGAAGAAGAAGAACCATGGAGACTTAGAAAAATAGTGGTGTGGTTAAAGTGTGGGGACAAGAATAAATTTTTTTTTCATAATTTTTCCAATTTCAGGAGGAACAAAAATCATATATGGGAGATTAGTGATGAGCGAGGTGAGATTCACACTGGTTTGGAAGCTATAAAAAATGAAGTTGTAAAGTTTTTTAAATATTTTTATGAGAAGTCGGACCAGGTGCTTATAACTGATCAGGTCAAAACTGTTGGCCTATTTGATCGCTTGGTACATGATGAGAACACTAAGATTCTAGAGAGACCGTGCACTAAACTAGAACTGTGTGAGGTTCTCAAATTCTTCGCCAAAGATAAGAGTCTAGGGCTCTATGGGTGGACTGTGGAGTTTTTTATTCATTTCTTTGATTTAGTGGGAGATGACCTGCTTGCTCTGGTGGAGGACTCTAGGTTGCAGGGATCAATGGTTAATTCATTAAATGCGACCTTCTTAACTCTGATTCCAAAAGTAAATATTCCAAGCTCTTTCTGTGTTATAGACCGATATCCCTGTGCAATTTATGCTACAAGTTGATTTCAAAGATCATTGCCAATAGGATTAAGCCTATTCTCTTTGGGTCACTGTCAAAGGAACAAATAGGTTTTCTAAAAGGTAGGTAGATATTGGATGCCATTGGCATGGCTCAAGAGTTCTTGCATAGTATAAAGGTAAAAAATTCCAAAGCCATGATTCTAAAGTTAGACCTTAAGAAATTTTATGATTGTATAAATTGGGACTTCTTGCACCTGATTATGTTCCAATCGGGCTTCAACATTCCTTTTACCAACTGGTTCCTAAGCTATGTGACTAGTGAAAATTTTGTGGTATTGATTAATGGGGAGACATCTCATATGTTCAAAAGTGGAAGAGGACTGCACCAGGGTTGCCCGTTATCGCCCTTGTTATTTATACTTGTCATGGAAGGTCTTAGTTTACTTCTGAAAAAAGAAAAGGACGAAAGGAATCTTTCAGGGGTTAAGGTATCAAGGTTAGTGAATATTTTGCATTTGTTCTTTGTGTACGATGTGTTAATAATGACAAATGCATCGTTTGAAGAGTGGTCTGAGATAAAACATATTTTATCATCCTTTTGTAGGTCCTATGGTTTGTGTATAAATTGGTCAAAATCGATCCTTTATCATTCCAGGATCTTTGGAGAATCTCTTGAAAATTTAAAGACTCTTTTTCCTCACTGTTTCGAGGAATTGGCAAAAGGATTCTGGTACCTTAGTTATTTTTTAAAGAATGATTCTTACAAACTGGAGGACTGGTGTTGGCACCTACCAAAATTTGAAGAGAAGATAGGATGGTGGTGTAATAGATGGTTGTCCCTGGTGGGATGGTTCACCCTAGTAAAATTAGTGCTCAAAGGCTAGGCCGTGTATTGGATGGCACCGACGGCTATACCAACCTCTATTTTACACAAAATCTGAAGCTTGATGATTAACTTTTTGTGGTTGGGTGTCGCGGGGAGGAATCACTTCCACCTATGCATTTGTGATCTCTTAGAAAATCCAAAGCAATTGGGAGGCTGGGGCATTCGAAAAATATTTCATTTTAATAAGGCTATAGCCGCCAACTCTATGTGGCGAGTTCGAACAAAGGACGGGGTATGGAGTAAGGTAATAAAAGATAAGTATATTCCACATTGTTCCATTGTAAATTGGCTATAGTCAACTTCTGCCACTATTTCGTCTACCTCGCAGACTTGGAGAAATATGCTAAAATATTTACATTTGTTAACAAATTGGCTTGGATGGAGACTATGTTCTGGTCATATGGTGCAATTTGGTATAGATTGTATTATGGGTCTAGGGAAAGACTCCTTCTTGTCAAGTCACCTTCTGGCTGTACTTAGAAGGAATTACGTGATGTATCTTTTTTAGGCTAGAGGCACCGGTAGGTCGGGACTTCCCTTTACTTATTGGAAATTAGGTGAAGAACTTGGTCTGGTCGAGATCCTGGCAAAGGAGTGGGAGGCATTTAAGAAAGAATTGCATTGTCCGGGAATTCAGTTATAGAACAAAAATGATGAGCTTATATGGGCGGGAGGTGACTGCTTCGGGAACATCTCAGCAAAAAAATTATACCTTGCTCTTACAAAAACATTATGTCCAACTGTTGTTGGAGGTTGGAGAAATCATTTTTGGAAATGGGATTTGGTACCAAAGATGAAAATCTTTACATGGTTATCTCTGGAGAGCAAAATTCTCACTTGGGATATTCTACAAAGGAAGGGATGGGAGGGACCAAACATCTGTGCCATGTGTTTCAGAGAAGATGAATCTGTGTACCACCTTTTTGTCTCTTGCAACTTTAGTCAGGAGGTTTGGAGTTATTTTTACAAAGTTATTAATCTTCAGACTTCCTTGGAAGGATTTTTACTCAGTACATGCTTTGAGAACTGGTGTAAGAAGGAAGATTCTCACATAAATCTCCCTCCTATTATATGCTGGTTCATATGGTTGGAGAGGAACATAGTTATTTTTGAAGGTAGCAAAGCCTCGGTCTACTCCCTGGTAACAAAAGTTAAAACTTTACTACCCTTGGTGACCATGCATAAAAAATTAAAAGTGTGCCTTCTTCATCCTCCCCGCCTTCTGACCTCAATAGTTTGTTGGTTCGACGAGGCTGCACATTCTAGCGCTCTTAGGTGTGGGGCGGGAGACATCATTAAGTACAGTGATCAAACAACCTTTAAGTGGACCTTAAGCTGTGGTCAGGGGACAAATACGAGGGCCGAATTGATAGGAGCTTGGGCGACTCTTTTTCTAGCACAACATTTAAATCTTGAGGTGATCCAGGTCATTGGCGACTCAAAGATCATAATTGAATGGTTAAAGGATATAGGAAAACTACAGGTTTCCTCCTTGATGGGGTGGATGGATAGCTTAAAAATGATGAAATCAACATTCAGAGAGATACATTTCACCCATGTTTACAGGGAGCTAAATATGGAGGTAGATCATCTCTCAAAATTGGCACTCACAAAGACCGAAGGAAAGCTAGATTTCAGCAGGTGGGTTGAGGAAAAATGAGGGGCCTACCATCTCCATCAATCTTTTTTTACTCATCTTGTCTTTTTTTTATTTTGACCATCAAAGCTGATCCCGATGTATGAGGACT
This sequence comes from Picea glauca, assembly GCA_000966675.3. Lineage (NCBI taxonomy): Eukaryota > Viridiplantae > Streptophyta > Pinopsida > Pinales > Pinaceae > Picea > Picea glauca. Next base: position 8,973 of record JZKD02S1023588.1, on the reverse strand, counting down.
GCTTTTTATTTTTGTGGCTTTCCCTTAGATGGAGGACATCTATTTTTTTATTGTGTGTAGTTATGATGTGATTGGTTCCTTTTTGAAAAGGCTCTAGTATGTTCAGAAGTCGGAGATGGTCATGCAAAAATCAAAGCTTGAAGAAATTGTAAAGTATACTTATTTATATATCTAATATAAAGAGCAATTTTTCTGTTGAAAAAAAAGAAAACAAGGAATTCTTATTCACTTTAGTATTCAATAAGGAGACATGGAATTTTTATTCAAATTATAACTTTTGTTAATAATTTTGTAAATAATAAAAATCTAGGTTTCCACAAATTCATAGTAAGGCTAGTATGTCCATAAATTAAAAGTTTGGAAATAATTAATATACATATTTACTAATTCTTATTCAAATTAGATTTTTTTTTTGATAATAATGTTGTAAACAAGTGGAATCAAGGTTTCCATGAATTCATAGTGAAGCTAGCATATCCATAAACTAAAAGTCTGGAAAAAAATAATGTACATATTTACTATTTTATTTAAAAAAGAAGGATGCATAACAACAATCATGAACTAATTCAAAACTAGATCAATGTTCCTATCAAAATCATTTAAGAATGCTATAAAAGTTAAAATTACCATACATTAAATATGCAATATCATTAAAAATAGTTTAAATGACACAAATCGTAAATAATAATAACATTTAAGATTTTAACATATTTTAAAATTGAGTAATAACAAAGCAGAGCGTAATATATTCCTAAAATAAAATGATGCAAATTGCATAAATTACTAGGAGGAAAAAATGCAAAGGATAAGAAAATGGCTAGATATGTTATAATTAGATATTTAATATCATGGCTTTTTATTTTCAATCTGACTTGTTAAATAATTTTATAAAATAAAAATAAAATTAATTATTGAAGAAAAGGTATAGGTTGCAAAAGTGAAGTATTCTTCTATTAAATGAATATATGTAAATAATGATTGTATCATTGAATTTCATTCCACTAAAATATAAACAATATTACCACATGGTGATAAAGTAGGTGAGTTTGTTTTGGTGAGGAATAGGTGTGACCAATTTTAAATATTTCAATAATTATAAATCCCAAAAAACTACATTGTTGTAGTAAAACTCAATTTAACTTAAGAATTGTTAAATTCAAATGTACTAAAACTAAAATATAAACCATATTAACACATGGTGATAAAGTAGGTGAGTTTGTATTGGTTAGGGAGAAGTGTGACCACGTTTTGAATATTTCAATAATTATAATCTCAAATCTACATTTTCATAGTAAAACTCAATTTAATGTAAGAACTATTAAATTCAAATGTAATAAAACTCATTTTAACATAAGAATTCTCAAATTCAATGAATTTGAATGTATGATTATATTTTAATGTTTATCCAAGTTTCAATTTAATTTATTAATGTAATAATGTGATGATTGTATGTGTCGAAACTTACTTTAACATAATAACAATAAAATTCAATGAACTTAAATATATGATTAGATATTTATTCTTATTAAACTTGATATCTTAAGTTACAAATACACCATGAGACATCATTTTTAAATTTACGTGTTACATAATAAAATTCAATAAGTCAATAAACTTGAATATATGATTAGATCTTTATTCTTATTAAAGTTTAAACTTGATATATTAAGTTACAAATAGACCACGAGACATCATTTTTAAATTGACATGTTACATCAATAAAATTCAATGAACTTGAATATATAATTATACCTTTATTCTTATTAAAGTTTAAACTTGATATCTTAAGTCAAAAATAGACCACGAGACATCATTTTTAAATTTATGTGTTACATCATTTATCTATTTAAAAAATATATATAATCGAGCATATGTATATGTGCTAGTACGCCATAATTATATGCTTAATTCTTTACAACCTTCCATATATATGTCTTTTAATTAATTTTATTTTCTAAAAAAATATTCTTATGATTATCACTGAGTGGAGGGTGTGGCATGTACAGTTCCCCAATCTCTTGTTACACATTGACTTGTAGTTCAATGTTTATATAGAGAATGTTTTAAGACAAATAAACAACCATGCAATCATACACTCAACATCATAGAACCATATTGTAATTCATGAGGCAATGATCTACTCATTCTCATTAATTTTCAAGAGTACACAAACATCCATATTTTTCACTCCAATTGACACTTAGCCAACTCACTACATTATTATGTTACTAAAATTGTATTTATAACCTAACTATCTAACACTATCTTTTTTTTCAAAAAGGAACCCAAATGTCTACCATCCATTTGTCTACATAAGTGTTCCTCTACATAAGTATTTTTTCAACTTTAATTTAGGTTATATTTATTGTTATCCATTTGGATACCTTTCATCCTCCTTCAATGCATTGTCACACTTTCTTCCTGTTGCACTTCTCATACATATACCCTTCCAACAAATATCTACATGCTCTCACACTTGAATTCCATGGATATTTCAGTAAAAAAATCTAATTCAAAACTAGATAAGACTCATTATAAAAAAAAATAAGAGTACTATAAATGTTAAAACTGTCACATATTATATATCAAATAACATTAAAAACAATTCAAATTCAACGAACCATAGATAACAATAAGCTCTAACCTTTGACACATGTTAAAATTAATTAGCAACGACTTCTTAAAGGGATTAATATATTCTTAAAATGATGCAAGACAACATAAATCACCAAAAAGATGCAGATGATAAGATAATGGCTCAATATGTTATAATTAAATATTTAATATCATAACTGTTTATTTTCGATAATGGTTAAATATGTTGTAATTAAATATTTAATAGCATAGCCTTTTATTTTCAATTTGACTTGTTCAATATTATCAAAAACAAAGTTGATTATTGAAGAAAAAGCATGGAAAAGTGGGAAAAGTGAGGTCTTATTATAATAAATGAATAAATGTAAATAATGGTTAAATATGTTGTAATTAAATATTTAATATCATAGTTTTTATTTTCAATTTGACTTGTTCAATATTATAAAAACAAAGTTGATTATTGAAGAAAAAGCATGGGAAAAGTGAGCTCTTATTGTAATAAATGAATAAATGTAAATGATGATTGTATTAATGAATTCCATTCCACTAAAATATAGGAAATATTAGCACAAGGTCGTAAAGTAAAGTAGGTGAATTTCTTTTGATTACGGGTAAGGATAAGGGTAGTATTGTTGCAGTAAAACTCACTTGAACGTAAAAAAAACTATCAAATTCAATGAACTTGAAAGTATGATTAGATATTTCTGCTCATCAAAGTTTGAACTTGATTCATGTTATCAAATTCAATGAATTTGAAAGTATGATTAGATCTTTATGCCCATCAAAGTTTGAACTTGACTCATTAACATGATGATGTTCCATGTCAAAAACTCACTTCAACATAATAAGTGTAAAATACAATGAACTTAAATGTATGATTAGTTCTTTATGTTTATAAAAGTTTGAACTTGATTTGGTAACGTGATGATTCATATCATCTTGGGCAGACCATGAGACAACATTTTTAAATTTACATGTTCCATCATTTATTTATTTTTTAAAAAGATATGTATGTGCTACCACTGCATAATTATATATTTATTTCTCTCCCATATATCTACTTTTTAATTAATTTTTTTCTTTTCAAACAAATTAAAATTATTCTTATTATTTATCTCCCATGGAAGGTTTGGCATTTTTGGTCACCCAATCTCCCATTGCACACTAAATTATAGCTCATGTTTACATAGATAATGTTGTAAGAAAAATAAACATCCATGCAATCATGTAACATGTATCATAGAACAATATTGTAAGTCATAAGACAATTGTTTACTCATTCCCATTAATTGTCAAAAGTACATAGACATCCATATTTTGCACTCAAGTTGGCACTTGGCCAATTCAATACTTAATTATGTTACAAAAACTGTATTTATAACCCAAGTACCTAGAACTATCTATCAATTTCATTCTTAATGTTGCATTTTTTATATTCCTCTACAACTCTTTGTCTACATAATCATTGCTTCAACTACCATTTGTCTTGTCTAGATATGTCATTATATATTTAGCTACCATCCATATTCCTTTAATGCATATTTACACTTTCTTCCTATTGCATTTCTCATTCACATACCCTTCCAATTAATTTCCAAATGCTCTCGCACTTGAACTCCATGAGGCTATTTCAATTAATAAATATTTGAAAAACCTTCTTACTTATTCTTATAGGCCATGTTTATCTCTTGTAATCTCTCTTAAATATTTTAGCAACCAATTTGTGTTATTCCAAATGAGTTCCACATTCTCTCACACATCAACAAATATTTGACAAACTTCCTTATCTACCATGATATGCCATGCTTATCTTCTATAATCTCCCCTACCTATTTTTTTTGTTAACCACACTTATATTTCTTATTATTATCTAGTAGAAAGATTTTGTATTTTTATTTCCTTCACTTAACCATCTTATTTCTGAATTGTCTCCATAAAATTTATTCATTTCATTTTTACTCCTATATTTTTCACATGATAGTTTTTACTTTCCATCCAATCCAAGTCTCTTATTAATCCTCTCTACTATCTCATCCTATATGTATTTCATATATTCTTCCATATATTTATTTGCTAGAAAATGTGCCCGAATGCCTTAACATTCCAATCTTTGATCTACCCTTTTAATATTTTTAATTAGGTTTGAATATTTTCTAGACGTGCATGTACATAGTTTCCATGCTCCACTTTATTTCTTGGATGAAACACGCATATAGTTTTTCCATTAAGATATTTCATCTTAGTATTATTTGCTTCCTCGTTGCATTAATACGTCCTCTATTTCATGAAATAGTTTTCATTACGAAGGATTGCAATGTGTTTGAAAATATGTCTTTTTAAGTTGAATTTTGTTAAATTTATTATGAGTTTCCTTTTTTAGAAGTTTATATACTTAGTTGATTATGTTTCTTTTCTATTTTCTTCACCTTTTGTTATTTTAGGGGAGTAGATTTAATTTTGACAACTTTATTGTGGTTTGGGGATATTTTAATCAATTGTAATTTTCTTTTACTTTTAAGTCATACATCTTTGTAGGTTTATAGATTGTTCTTTTGATAATGTATCTAATAAATATTAATATATTGGGTAGCTAGGAAACTCAAGTTTAATCTCTTCATGATTTCACATACATCCAATCTCATGATCATTATCCTCCTAAAGTAGAAAAATTTGGTTCCTCTCTTTTTCTTGTGTTTTCCCTCACTTTTTATTCCTCTTCATCTCTATCTTAACTCATGTCCCTATTATTTCCCACTATTTATGTATAACTTTATTTTTTCCTCTACCTTCCTTTTTTTTTACCTTTTATTCTGTCTCTTCTCTTAGCTAGTGTCTTCTTGAGTTATCCATTTGAATATTTTCTTGGATTATCCATTTTAATAGTTGATTTTTTCACCTTAAGTTTGTTGAGATAAGGTTTGTTCCTCCCTAATAAGTTTTGTATGATGTAATTGTTTATTTATGTTGATTTTGTTTATTTACATTTACTAATAATTAATTTTGGGTTACGCTTCCTTCTCTCCATTTTTTTTTATTGATTAATAGTCTTTCCTTCCTTCTCAAAGTTAGAAACCACTCCAAAACAATTTAGGGCATCTATCTAAACTAGTAGTTAATTTTATATATTTATTGTGTTCCAAGTTTGTTTTTTTCTTGACTTATTGAAATCCCTAAACATGTTTGTTGTTCTCCTAGGATGGTTTAATGTTTAATAGGTAATCATTAATTAAATGCTCATATTTATGAAACATAACAAAAATAAATGTGCTTGTAATATATGGTTTTTGTGCACTCCTTATCTTGTTAATATACAACTATTGATCCTAGCATTGAATTTATGGAGCACATAACTTGGATATAATAGGGGTATAAATAATATCTTTTGTGACTTTTGATGGTTTGATGAAAATTTGAAGCATGTTCCTTATCCCCTCTACTACCTCTTAATGTAGGTAGGCATCGTAGTCCGACAAACTACCATATTCATGGACCTTAATTAATTATGTGTGTTGTCTTTGGGGAAGTGGTTACTTTCCTTAGAGAGTTTTTAGATTCGATGTACATTCCCATAACTATATTTTTTTAAATTAGAAAATAGTTTTTTTCAGTGTGGGATATTCAAAAGTTAGGAGGGAGTGTATAGGAGGCAGACATAGATGTTAATGAAGCATTGCTTCTTTTGTTAGGGAATGGGTGATAACGAATGATAGAATCCTAGAAAAAAGAAATAATGATGATTATATTATTTTTATTATTTTGGGAGAATATATGTATTTTCTAAGGGGATTCATGTCTACACAATTTATTTATGTAACTTCACCCTTGACCCCTTGTTATATTTTATTGTTCCTACATTATTTTTTTAACTTGTATATCTACTCAACATACAAAATTTTGGGGTTGGGAGAGGATTTCAAGGATCTAAAATGAATTGGGTTGGAATTTGTTGGTTATTTCATTTAGGTTGGAACATAGAATTAGGATTTATGTCGATACGGTGTTAAATCAAATAAAGATGGCCAATAGGGGAGTCCAATTGAATTTTGGAAAAGGAGGTATATTTTTTAGAAAGGGTGTGTCACACATAGCCCAAGAAGTGGATGGAGAACCACATTGGCCAATATGGCCACGTTGATGCAAATACTAGAGTAGTTGGAACAAATTATGATGGGTTGTGATTGAACAAAGGTGAGAATGGGAGATCAACATGGTAAAAAATGCTAAAGATGCTAAAGAAACTAAGGAATAAGAACATCAAGGCCAAATAAGAGTTGAAATTAAGTGTATACCTAAAAAATAAGGTACACAATTGTGATGGGGAGAAGGAATTACTCCCATTATGACTACAAATGAAGATTATTGGATATCAAAACTTACTATTGAATCCTACATGATGAATTTGAGAAAAAAAGGAGAACATGAAAAGAGTTACATACATGGAAATGATGAATAAGGATGATTTGGGAGTTGAATTTCAGATAATTCCCATTATCAAATAGAAGCATGAATAAGGAGAATATGTGGTACTAAGTGACATCACAACCAATTATAGATTATGTTAATCCACTCCTTCGAATTGGGAGGCCATGGGTCCTCTATCTTATTGGTATCCTCCAAAACTACTATACTATAAAATTCTCATTACATTTACCTTCCTTCCTACTCAATCAATACTAAATTTATTATACTTTTTCTTCCAAATATTATAAAACATATTACCTATTTTCATACTTCTAAAATCCAATGTAAATATGTAATTTATTCACCTTATAATAAAATATATTAACATTTTCTCTTACAAAATCATCTTTACAAAACCCCCTCTTGCTACAAAGTAGCTCCCCCCTCGGTAAATCGAAAGGAAGGGAGGATATGAGCCACTCGACCAGAGGGAGATAGGGTTTACCTGCTCCCAGTAGTAGGAAGGCAAGGATCAACTTACATTGGGGCGGGAGATCGGACCGGGTGGAGGAAAACAAATTTGAACAGGGGGGCCTAAGCCATAACATGTTGCAATCATTCAAACAAATTATAAATCCACCAAATTAAACCACAAAGTGATAGAGGAAATCGTTTTTATTGAACACATCTTAAAACGATGTAGAAAGATAATATCTCAAAACAATCATTATAGTTATTAACTACAAATAATTGATGATGACGATGATGATTATTAACATCCATTGAGACTGAATTGGTCTATCAGACCTTAAGAGGGTAAGTGATTACTTGCAATTCTTTAGAATTGTGTTTATGTGCTCGAAAAGTATTAATAGAATCTTTCCAAGATCACCATAGTTTTATTGAGTTAAAATGTTAGGAAGGTTGGTAGTGTGACAAATATTTTGAAATTGAGATCTAATCTGGCTATAGGCTGGACAATCTAAGATAAAAAAAAAACATCTTCAACCTTCTTAGTGTCACAAAGGTGACACACTCTTTCATCCCATGGCGTTTTAGGAATTGACCAACCCCCAGTTTCACTATGGAGCTCATGAGAATTTATTCTTATATTAGCAATGCTTATTTTTTTCTTTACACTTGTCAAAACAAAGAGATAATTTTAATATTCTATATAGGGTTGATTACATCCTTATTTTATTTTTTCCTCTAATTCTTTGTCACAACACATTTTCTCCTAAAATTTTTATTTAATGATATTTTTAATCATATCCTTATTCTGCAAAATGGTCTCTTCCATGATTCCCCAATGGCTTATCCAAGATTGGGCATCTTTATGTCATCCTTTCTTGAGTCGAAGGTGGTACGACTAGATTTTGAAGCAATTTTAGGAAGCCTATTGTCTTCCATGTTGTTTAACTTCTTATTATATATTAGGTATCTAGTCATAACCATGCTCTCAATGGGGGAAAGGCTTGCCTCTAAGAGGAAGATGAGATATGGTGTATTTCCTTTAATTTTGAGATTATAAGTTATAAAATTCTTTTGGATTTGCTCTATCTTTCTTTAGGATTCATAAAAGATACTATATTGAAATGATAATATTTCAAATAAATTATTTATAACTATTAATTGTAAATTGTAAATTAATTATTTACTCTAAAATAATAAAAATTATTATAAATTAATTTGTAAAAGTGTATAATTTTTTTTTAATAAAATATTTCTTTTAATCAATATAGAAACATATAATGATGTACATATTAAATATTTTGTTTAAAAAATCATAATTATGAAACCATTCAAAATTAGATATATTTTGAGTCCCTGAGGTGTATGACAATCGGTGATGGAGTGTGTGGTTAAGGCACTCTGTGATGTTAAAGTCACCAGTTCGAAACTTGTGGGGACAAAAAATCTAGCCATGTTAAGGGTTGGTGTGACTCAGGACGGGTGCAATCCCCAGGTGATTTTGAC
>JZKD02S1023566.1:0-13427 GCA_000966675.3 Picea glauca | reverse complement strand
TTTTCAAATAGAAAAATTTGGAGGTTACTCAAGAGACATATCACAATACGTTTGGTAAAATTTCAAGTTCTGTTTTTTTATACTTTTGAAGATATAGCCTATGAAAGTTAGGGTTTGTGACTAGTCCTATTTTTTATTTATTTTAGATATAAAATTATTTATATAAAGTTTCAGACTCTAAAATTTTCAAAATTCAGAGGAGACATAGTGAATTACATGTAGAAATTTTTCATAGTTTGAATCATTCTAATTTTTGACATATATCTCGTGGAAGTTGGGGTTTTTTTTTTCTGATCTTGAAATTAGTCTTAAAAAATACATTTTGGTATTTTTTCTATAACATTTTATCAGTGAAGGTTCAGACTGAAATTTTCAAGAGTTTAAGAATCCATATCAAAGTACTATGGGACAAAATTTTAGACTCGGAAGGGTTAAAAGTTTAGAGATATATGAGGACACAGGAAAACCATCCAGACATACTCCAAATTAGGGTTTTAAAGGTATGTAACTTACAATTGACATAAATTTTGATTGGAAGATATATTTTTGATGATTCAAAATTTGTGAAAAAAGAGGAAAAAGAAGATAATTATTGTTTTCTCACATGGCTCCAATGGTTCCTCCAAAATTTACTTCACCAGCTAAAACTCTAGAGAACTCAACCATGACTCAAGAAAAAGAGATCACAGTTTTCACCAAATTGAAAAGGTGGGAAATAATATGAATGAAAATATGGAAAAAAAGATGAATGAAAATTGGGAACATATGCAAAATAATATGGAAGAATTAAAAAATTATATGTATGCCATGTTATTACATACACTATATGAGACTCCCTAAAGGAGATAACAAGATGCAAGGAAATCATGAAAATGTAGAAGAAATAAAGATTGAGTCCCAGAATCATGATTATTCATCACTTCAATATCCAAATCATTGAGGCTTCAATGAGGAACCAAGGAACTACTTCATTCTGAAGATTGATATGAGGAAGTTTAATGGTAAAGATCCTATAACATGGATATTTCAGATGTAGCAATTATTTGATATACACCAAGTTCCAAGCTTACAAAGGGTAACTATTGCATCCTTGTATTTAGAAAATGATCAATTTGTTTGGTATCAATGGATTTGTGAAAGAAAAAATTCTTCTATTATCTCTTCGTCCATTTTTTGCACATTAATTGATAACACATTATGGGGATATTAAGAGAAATACATTCTTTAGTCAATTGATAAATCTTCGGAAAAAAGGTACAATAAAAAAGAACATTCAACAATTCCAAAAGATCAGTTTCAGGGTAAAGAACATTCCAGAGTATAATTTGTTAGATATATTTATGGACACTTTAGAGGATAGAATTAAACATGAGGTGTGTCTCTTTGAACCTAATTCCCTAGAGAAAACTTTCAGTATGGCAAGGAAAGTGGTAAAAACATTATGCTAACAACTATAGAGAGAACCATGTTCCCTCTCCTAACCTCACCCAATCGACAATGTTGAGACCTTGGAAAATAGATGAAATAAGAGCAAAGGGACTATGTTTCAATTGTGACAACAAGTACAGTAAGCGGCATAAATGCAATGATAATATATTATTCTACATAGCTTATGAAGAGGAAGAATATAAAGAATTGGAACTATCACAATATTTAGATCTAGAAGAGACTACTCTAACAATAATTTGTCATGCATTGGTTGGAATCAATACTCCACAAACCCTCGAGATAAAAGGATATATCAAAAATAAAAAGGTAACAATGTTGATTGATTATGGCAGTGCTCATAGCTTCATAAATTACAAATTAGCAAAAAGTCTCAATTGCTTTGTATTTCCAACACCATAGTTTCAAGTAATGATTGCAGATGGAGGTACCATAATTTTTTTGGGGAATTTCCCTAGTATTAAACTCAATATGGAGGATTATTTATTGGCTAGTCTCATGATTTCCACCCAAATGGGTGGTGCTAATGTTGTATTAGGGGTCCAATGGTTACAATCATTAGTAAAATTAGCACTTAATTTTCAAGATAATTTCATGATGTTTTCCTTAGAAGGAAATGAAATTGAGCTTAGAGATATCCAAGGGAAACCCTCTAAAGCGATAAGCTCTAATAGCATGAAAAAATTACTCAAAAAGGGACACCATGGTGTAATTGCACATTGTGTTCACCAGATGTTAAAACATATATATCCTCTGCTCGAGTGGATCTCCAAATAGTTATCAACAATAGTTCCAAGGTATTTGGAGATATGTCTAAGGGTATTCCACTTTCTCGAGACCATGACCATGTTATTCATTTGCAACCAGGAAGTGTACCACCTAACATTAGGCCTTAAAGGTATACATATGTGCAGAAGAGTGATATTGAGCATATGATCCAAGAAATTTTAGAGCCTTCATCATTCAACCTAGATAAATTTATTTCTCCTCACTAGTAGTGATGGTTATGAAAAATGATCATTCATGGTGTTATGTACCTAGCCCCCAACTGGGTCATGTCACCGCTAAAACAACCCAATTAAATTTTTTGATACCAAAACTGTATGTAGAAATAACATAGAACATTAAATTCAAACTCATGCAACTTCCTATGCTACTTAAAAATGTAATTGAAACTATTATAATTGTGCACAACAACTAAAAAACCTACAAAAAAATTCAACCACATAAATAGATATTTGAATGCATAATTATTCCCACAACAAGTAGCATTTAACCAAGATAACCCAAAGTAAATTGCACAACAACTATATCGACATTTAACATAAATAAATATAATGAATAGAACGCTTATCTTATGAAAGTAGGAAACATAACCATTTGTTGATGCGCAGGTGGCAGGCCCAGAGTTAATAATTCAAATACCAACAAAACCCTTAGATACCGACCCTTTTAGCATCACCTAGAGAGCAAGTGAAGTCTCACCCAAGGAATCTAGAGGGGATATAGGAACCAAGGTTTTGCAGTAATGGGGGAAGTGAGGCATTCTTCATGTCCTTGATACCATTTACTAGTGTGAGAAGTTCTCATAGCTTAATAGTTACTTTATTAAACATAGTCTATGCACGGAATTATAACATCATATGTGAGCCATACATTCAACATATATCTTAAAGCATCATAAATTGCAAACACATTATAACACACAGATTTATATGGTTCACCCAACTTAGGATACATCCAAAATGGTTAGATTCTTATATTATTCATTAATATTTTTCTTACAACTATGAATTACACTACAAGATGTGTAACAATAACATCACCCAAACCTGCCTAGTCATTCTACTATAGTGCGAGTTCACTCCTTATTCATACCTCATACTTCTTTGTAACACCCCTATTTTTGAGCCCTATGAACTAGAATGTATTATGTAAATATGACTTAGGCTGGTGAGATGATAAAGTTGGAAAGGGGAGAGAGTTCCTAGAAATGTAATACATCTATATATATTAATAAAATACACCGTTCATTACAAGACGGACAAGGATAAGAGATAGGGGGATATGATTCCACGAGAGAGGGGGATAAAGGGGATAATTTTTTTTATTATATTTTATTTACCCTTATTTGTTTTAATTGAAAAAAGTGGTTACATGATATTCTTGGGGGGAAGTCCATGTGGTTAATGATTTCATGTAATTATATAAACATCTCTTGTGGTTGTTTTGGGGTTTCTTCTTCCCCATTCACTCTTGTTCACTCTTTCATTTTTGGTTCTTCATTCATTGTAAATCCCTTATTCACTCTTGCTAATTTGTGTGCTCTTGGTTGAGCATGGAAAAAAATGGCTGGAGGAGGAGAGCCATTGTGAGATGGATGTGAGGAATTATTGATCATTCCATTTTGGAATGGATTCCTATGGGCATGATATTGATGTTAGTTATGAAAGAACTATCACAACTGAGAATCCTTGGAGTTTCCAGCATGGATATTTCCTTACTAGTAGCACTGGATCCCTGGAGAGAAATGGAATATCATGAGGGACTGCATGGAAGAGAAATGGGTTCATTTCTTTGGTTTGTGCAAGATGAAGGGGAAATAGAGATGGAAATTAAGATTGTTTTGTGGTTTGGGAAACCTGAGAGCTAATTATCCAACTACAGTTTGTTTTAGATTTGGCCTAGGACATGTCCTTGTGGATTCATAGCCCTAGCTCAGGGGTTATATGTTGTTGAGAATTAGAGTATCAGTGTCTATGATTGGGAGGAACGTCCTTGGCCTACAACCAATTGGTGATGGATTGATTAAATATAAGTTCTCTCTTTATTTTCTTTATAATGTATTTTCCACTGCGTATTAATTATTATTTTCTTATATTTGTATTCCTCTGTGCATGCTTGTTGGTTATTGTTGTGCATGGAACATTGTTCCTTCTTGGATGGTTGAGAATGAATCTTGATTATTTCATGTGTGGTTATTGCATTATTTCATGCTTGATTTTGAATTAAATGTTATCATAATTCGAGATCCATTTAGAAGTGTGTTCTTGATGTAGCATGGCCAGACTGTGGGTGGATAGGTATGTTACATTCTTCCTTTTCTTGAATCCCTTACCCAAAAATAACTAGGAACTTCTCATAGGTTGAAAAAACCATACCCCTCCCAAATAAAACTTTTACATATTTATACATAACAATAGGGCTAATCCCATTACAAAAGTGGACAAAGTGTCCCCCAAAACCCAACAATTTATAATTATTTTCTGCCTTTCATGTACTGTTCCATCACACATCCTTTTGTCATGCTCTTTGAATCCTTGAAGTCTTCTCTCATCGCACAATTGGTTCCATATTCTAATTTCCTTTTACCCTTCGAGTTACTTTTGGCACAAATCCAAAAACTTATCCAAAATGCCTCTCCAACATCCCCCCAACAATCACCTGTGGCTCATCATGAGCCACTCATGATTTCTTCCAGTGTGCCATGAATGCATCAAAGGTTTCATTCATTGTTTTGTCCTTTTTCTTGACCTCTAGTTCCTTCTGCAAAATTTGGTCTATTCTTTCATTTGTAATGTGAGCCTACACCTTCCTCAATTGCCTATTTGATGATTCCTTGAGTCGTTGTGAGGGTAGTTGTCACTCTATATGCTTCTTCCTGTAAGAATTTTATCTGTTGTGTGAGGGAATACTGCTATTCCCTTAGATGATTCATTTCTTAGCACAACTTTCAGTTCTCTTTCATCATAATTACCACCTCTGCCAGTGGTAATGTGCCCATTGTTTCTCGTAATTTCTTCTCCTTCCCCTACGCAGTATGAATATTATGACTTATCTCTTGTTGTACCATGCCTTCATTCAGTTGTGTCCAAACACCCATAGTCTATGTATATAGTTGCATGCACTCTACTTGTAGAGTTTTTATACTTTCCACCACTATTGTCACAATTTTATTCCTCACCTCCCTCTCTTCAGGTTAAGTACTTAGTGTCATGTGTGCTTCTAGATCAACTATGCATGCTCAAAATACCTGAATAGCTTCACTTATGTTTGTGAACAAATATTCCACAGGGGCCTCCTTCTCATCCCGCACCTCTGGTAATTATTGATATACTCGCTCGAATTCCTGCTACATTCATTCTACTTTCTGTGCGGCCTCATCACACTCCTGTTTCACTCTATTGTACTATGTCTCTAAGAAAACATTTTTTTCTGTAATATTTACTAGTTCACTAAATGTCTTCTCGGCACACACGTTTAGCTCTTATGTTGCGCTCACATGTAACTCCTACAACACATCCATTGGTATTTATGATAGCACTAGATCTATGCGACATAATTCCCTGACATGCTCTTGTATCTTTGTCGTGGGAGACTTAACTTCCCTTGTCACTAGCTTAATTAGCCTTCTTTCTTTGACGACTACCAGGGATTGGGATATCAATGGTATTTCCTCTCCAATATTGGTAGTGTTGGTTGTTGGTTATTTACGGCTTTTAATAGCTGTCGCAATTCTTCCATCTATGCCTACATACATTTGTTCATATCTTCGTGTTGTTGTGTTGTGTGCTGAAATGCATCGTCAATGAATTCTTTTACTTGGTCACCTATATTCTCTAAATATTCTTCTGTTAGTTTCTGAATAAAAACTTCCTTAACAACTTTGTGCTTGGTTTGTTGTTGTCTGGGTCTCCCTGTCTCTATGTATTTTGTCATTTTGTTGTTGTGTGGCGCTGAAGGTGGCATTGGATCCTATGGGCCCTTCCCTTTTTCCTATTCCTCTTCTTCTTCCTCTTCCTCCTCATCGATGTCATATAATTTTGGGTTTATTTTCGTTGATGTATCTCTCTTTGCGGGTGAAATCTTCCACTCATCATCCCAATCGTCCATAATGTTTCCATCTCTTCCATCAATCTGTATTGTGTTGACAACCACTATTGGTCTGGTTCTTTCTTCACATGAACGTAAATGTGGTGGTGGCCTACCTTAAACTACACCACCACCTTGTATGTTGTGAATACTCATGGTAGTATGCGCAGGGTCCTCTCTACATTGTCTCTAATAGTTCCTTGTAGATATAGAATGTGACATTAGTGTTCATATGGAACGCCTTATGTGTAGTGTACCAAAGGTTATGATAGTGCGTGGATACGAAAGGATTATCCTTAATTCCCAAAAAATGAGTTTTGTATGGATCTCTCAAAGATGATAGGGTGATTAGGATCAATAACCAAGAGTATTGAAATTTTTTCCCCTGGTCTCGCACCTCTTCGCAGTCAATCAAGAATTGGTTCAACAAAAATGTTGCCCAGTTCATCTAGACACCCTCTACATGTCGTTTTGCAATCACTATAACCATCGCTGGTACTTGATATCTTCTACATTTCCTCAATAATTTACAGGCTAAGTCTTGTGTCACAAACCTTACTATCAGGTCGCATATGCTAGCAACATCTAGACCGTGCTATCCATATAATGTATGAAACTTTTATTTCATTCTCTCAGTGAGAGATTTCTCATTCTTCTTATCAAAAAACAAGGATGCAGGGTCATGTCCCTATGACGAAAGACCTGTAATTCACACTATCAAGTCAATATCAATGGATACTAGCCTTTCAAGCCATAGGTATCCTCTGTGCACACAACTTAGTAGCATTTTCATGCATGCATTGATCTCCTAACTTCGTCCAAAATGTGGTATGTCGAGCAAGTTTAGAAGAATTTATTTTTGCAATCCCTAGCCCACACCTGTGGTTATATGATAATCATGTGTGTCTCGAAACTAATGGATTTCATCAGAAAATTATTGGGTATGAGCTATGTGAACTTATTTTCGACAATAATATCATGGTCAATGTATTTCAGAGCTAGTATCATACCTAACATATCCCCTTCTACTATGAATCCCTCTGGAATCAGTGGATCAACTAATGGATACCTTGCTTCCTTCTGCAGGTGGACGTGTTACACTGATGGATTTATTGGTGAGAGATAATCCCTGGGGATTCTTTTGGCTAAGGAAGATGCCTCATGTGTTTCTTCTACTACCGATGGTGTTGTAGGTTGGATGCACGGTTTCTTCGGTACTAAGGCCGATGTTGTTGCTGCTTTAGGTGCCATCTTCCTCTGCAACCCTGGTTTCAACTTATACCTAGTTTCATTTCACACCTAAAATCTCTATCTAATATACTAATGGTAATCATTCATTACCTTCTTTTATTGCTCCATCACTCCATATCTTCAACGAATTCTCCATTCGATTTTGCACTCAGTCAAGATCTCCTATATTTAATGGTACACGACGCCACTACTTCTCTTTCATGATAATTATTTATTGTATGTCCCATCATGAATTATGTTTAATGTGTCTAGTTGTCATCTACTCGGTCTCATCTCTTTGCATGACCTCTCATCTCTTATCTGCAATAGTTTCCTACTTTTCCTCTTTACAAATAACCTAAAATTATTTGCCTCGTCAACTTTCGACCTCTTCCCTTAACCCTTTTTTTGTTTTTTTCTTGTTTTACCTATTTTTTCTTTATTTTTCCATCTTTTATTCTTATAGTACACTAATATAAAATTTTAACTTGCGCAACTCCTCTAATGCGTGGAAGGATGACTGTCCCTATATAGTTTTAGTCGGCTCCCATTTACTAGTCCTTCCACAAATTTTCCATCCAACTACTCTAATTGAACAACACCTACATCCGTCATATATCTGATCATGTATGGTCCTAGCCAATGCGTTCTGAAATTTCTTGGGTGTTGTAAGAACTTGATGTCATAAAGTTGTACTAGATCTCCTGTTTGGAACTTCTTCTCTTGATGTGTCTATCGTGCCATGCATTTTCTCATGCTTTATGTACTTGCTGATGGAATCTTGCGAGAAACCAATATTCATCTAATGTTAGTAATTGTGATAATATTTCTTCTATTGAGTTGGAATCCGTAAGGTCTGTCATTGTAGCAATGCACAAAATCGGTGCAAGAAACTCCATGGGCATGATTGGTTTTTGATCATATGTTAATTTAAAGGGTGTCTATCCTGTCAACTTCTTACATGTAATTCTGTAAGCAAAAAGCACTGCAGGGATCCTTAAATCCCAGTCATCTCACCCTACATTGCAGACCTTGGTCAATGCATTCTCCAGTATCTTGTTGGAGGCCTCCATAGTTCTAGTTTCTTGCAAGTGATATGGAGTGCTCTTTTGATGATGTATATGGAACTCTTATGTTAGTGCTGCAATTGTATTGTTCAAAACGTGAGTCCCCTGGTCACTCATAAGTATTTTAGGACAACCAAATATAGTAACTATGTTCTCAAATAAGAACCACACAGTTGTCTCTGTGTTGCAGTCTATATCTTGTTCTGCTTCTATCCATCTGGTCAAGTAGTCTGTCGTGGTAATTATGTATCTTGCTCTTGTTGTTGTAGGAAAATTCTCCCGCGGACAGGTGAATGTCCTCTTGGATAATAGACCCCTATGAACAAGATAAAAATATGCTAACAATGGACACTGACATTCCTTTAAATGTAGCTAAACTAATCAAAGGAAAAAGAGGAATAAAGTATGATGTACCTTTTTTCTAAAGATTTTCCTTGCTTAGTCCAGGCTGAACTTGATCTCTAGGCTCTAATGAGATCTGCAATTCAATAGACAACAAAGACAATGCATGCTTCCTATTCTACCAATATTAGTTTAAACTAGATTTATCAAGAAAAGACAAGCTTATGCAATCATACACAAACTTGAAGAAAACATGCCAAGCATATATTAATGAGAATATTACAAGGCACTTAAAATATGTAGTTGTAGATGCAACAACCTCTCAAATTCCTCCTTGTCCAACCCCTTGCTCGAAAGATCCATGATCAGAATGACAATACTTTTTTGTTGATATTATTCTCCTTTTCACCATGAGAATGCCTCCTTTTATAGGTTTTGATAGGCTCAACCAACTTACTTATCTTTGGAATAAGTTGAGGATATGAATCCATCAGTTTTGGTATCTCCCTTAAATACAACCTAAAACTTGGATTCGATCCAAAACAACTTGGATCATTTCTAGATGTCCTTAGAGATAAGGGGGATTTCTTCCCAAGTTTCTCTCAACCACTCGACACTCTCTCAAAGTTGGCAACAAAGAAATGTAGCTCTCTCTGCCAAGTGTACAAGAAGCACTAGCGCTCCCTGCATGTGAGCATGGGAGCGCTGATCTCCAAAAATTCGTTTAATATTATAATTACCCAAGGAAAAATACTGTGTAAGCTTTGCCAAATGACGTGTTTTCCTCTTCTAACAGGTATTAGAGGGTGTATCAAGTGTTTCTATGGTATCGTCTACAATGACATATTTAGGAAAAAAATACGATATTTGTGACACTTACGACACTTACAAAGTGAGGAATTTTGACGTGTAACAGATTGCCCCCCAAAGTGCGAGGTCAGAAGAATAAATTTGATGACTGAAGCGATTTGTAGATTTTTGAAGCAAGGCTATGGATTCAGAGAACCTGGTTGAAGCTACAAACAACCATCAAACAAATGTTATCATATGTTTCAAACCTAAGGTAGGTATGCCTATACTTGAGTGACAAGGACTTAAGGTATGACCGCCAATAAATACAATGTGGATCCATGATGATACTGACTAAGGGTATATCCACCAAATATACAATGTGGATATATACCTCCATGCCATGGACCGATCGTAGCCACAAGAAATACACAGTGGATCTATAAGATGATAAAGCATACCCACATACCAATACAATGTGGATCTATGTGACAATATATTAGCATGCTCAAAATATCTCCTTCGTAGTCTAGGAAAGCATATAACAAAGTGAACACTCAACCCAAGTTCTTCATCCCAAATCCTGATGTAGTATGAATCTATCCATGTGAATAGATGTTTTGATGTCGAACATGGTATAAACCACTTGATTACTGGTCATTGAGGTAAACCATTAACAAGTGCGAGGGAAATCACCAGTGATGTCAATGATTCCCAAGGTACTTCTAGTACAATCCAACGAATGTGAATAAATTATCTGAATTCGAACATTCGTGGAGTCATCTGATTAGAGGTCAATGATGTAAAACCACTGTCGAAGGCGAGGAGGCCTTCCATTGAGGCATGCAGGTCCCAAGGTACTAATTGGTTTCTAAGTCAAATTCCCAGTTGACGTGTTGAAGTCAACATGAAAAGACTCGTCGAAGGAGGGCCTTGATGTATCCCCCATCATCGACATGAAATTTACATGGAGATGTAATATGGTGAATCAAATTAGTATGGATTGACACGGGTATTGAAACTAGAAATTTGTGATGGTTGAATCTCGAGGTAGATACTTCTCTTGAACACTGAGACAGAACATGACTCAGAAGCATAAACATAACATGGACCAAAACATAATGTAGTGGATACTATGACATTCTTCGGGTGACCCAAAGGAGTGGAAAGAATCAAGGGATTGGTTCAGTGAATTATCCAAGTATTCAATATGTAGGTAGAAACAATGTGTCATGTTCAAGGGCGACTACAAGAGTGACTTGTGGCAATTCTAAAATATAGCTTGGATTGGTTCCTTCAATTTTTCCCCCATCTAGATAGATGAGTACCTCTTTTTGTTTTTACGAGATCAAGGAGGATAACACATGCTTGATATAACTCACCTTCGACAATTCCCTCTTCCTTTGTTTAATGAACTGGAAGAAGTAAGGGATCGGTCCCATATGGGCCCTTCAATGTGTGATTTTAATGAGTCCAGAGAAGGAAAAATCAATGGGTTTTCATGTTTAGAGAGTCTGAAAAGAACTTAAAGGTGACTCCAGGGTTGTCCTTTTTTCATAATTTTAGTCTCCGAAGTCCGAAAAAGAGATAAACTGCTACTTGGGAGACGCCCTTTCAAAACCTCTTAAGCAAGTGTGAAAGGAAGCAAGATCAGTTGGCAATATTTTCATGTTTAGAGAGTCTGAAAATAGCTTAAATGAGACTCCAGGGGTTTCCTTTTTCATGTAACCTTTACGAGTACTAAAAAGTGATAAAAGTCTACTCGGTTACATTCTCATGTTTTTTTGAGCACGAGAAAGAACAAAGACTGTGCTCGTCAGTGTTACAAGGTTGCTGAAAAAAATACTGCTTAGAAGCCTACAAATATAGACAATTATGAGCCCAAAGTATTAGTGACTCCTCAAAAAGATTGAAAAACCCAAGAAAAACTTTATATTAGCAAAAAATCAACCCTATAATAGTGAAATAGGTTAGAAATTTCATTTACCATTTGAGTTTTCACCAATTTCTTCCAGCTTTGGAATTTTCAACCTTTGGAGGGTGATTTTCAAGCTGCGAGTATAGGAGTTGTGATCGACCATTTATGATTCTGTTTGGACCAGGATGGTCACCTTGCCATTTCAATCATTTTTCGTGGTTTAAAATTGTGTTTTAGCTCATTTTTAGGGTGTTCTGGGCTCCTTAGGAAGCCCTAGCTGCCGAACTGGATCAATGCTCCCTAAAATGGATGAGGGGAGTTCCGATCAAGATTTCAACGCCCTAGTGCATGTACCTAGGGAGCGCTAGAGATATGTGAATAGGCTTAGGGGAGCATTGACGTAAAACAAAAAAAATTGTTGCGTTTTAGGCTAAAAATACCCAATTTTTTGCCATAAGAAGTTGACTAAAGACATTTAAATGGTTGTATTTGTAGTTTGCATGGATCATATATCCATGGTTGAATGGAAGGAACACGAACATGAGTTCGACGATATCACTGCTTTGAAAAACCCTCAAGCAAGGGATGCTTTGAGAAATTATGTTCTCCTCAAGTACTTCAAACTATAGAAAATGCAGAAAGAGGTTTTGTTACTTGAGTACCTTATTGGATTATGAGATGATGTCGAACATGCATTTCATATTGAACCACATATGCTCAAGATTGAGCTCGACGATGTGTATTTTTTGACCGACCTCTCAAGGAGAGGGGCTCCTATCCTTTTGTATGTACATCGGGCAACCCCTCAACCCACAGAGGTATATGTGGCTGAGCACTGCATTCCAGAATCGCAATTAGTTGGTGGACAAATCGTGATCAAAGTCATGAGGGATTTGGCATTGAGATCGATTATATTTCCCATTACCAACTTGGAAGGTAATATGAGTGCCCACCTAGCTTTGAAATATCAGATGTCATACGCTCTACAATGTATGGAGCCAAGATTATTTAACTAGAGTGTGGGGTTCCTTTGGAATGTGAAGGAACAGATCACAAAGTGCAGGATTAGAAGGCAGAATCAGTTTAGATACAACTCTTTCTTAGTTTAGTTCTTTTTGGAGTGAATACCCTAGATGTAGCCATATGTTGCGTTGATAGCACAACCAACGACTGAGCCACAGATGGAAAGATGGATTAGTTGTTCCTCTGATATTGGGGAACGAGGCCTCAACGCTCAAGTTTACAGCTGATTTCTTCGCTTGGTGGAAGAGGTAGCTGATTGTTATTGAGGATTTTCCATATGTTGGAATGGATTTTCGGGGTAGTGTAGAATTAGTTCTCCCAGAGGGAATTCAGTGGGATGTGTCAGGTACAAAACTAAACCTTGTCATGTATTTTTTATTTTATATTATTTTTATGTGTACAAAAAGGGATCTAAAAGATTTTTTTTTTCATCATACAGACAGAGGCACATCACGTTCGACCGAGATGCCGACACTAGGGTGTCGTGGGGACATCCAGATAGCAATGGAGCATGAGGTTGCAGTGGGAGGACTTCGAGAGGTTGAGAGGAACCTTCATGGTCTAAATATGAGTGTCCCACCTCTTAGGAGGTGAGACATACCTCTTCATATGTAGAGGCATACATTAGGGTTTCCTGAGAGTTTGAACCACTTGCTCCGACGAGTGGCTCGTGCAGTAGTGTGCTTCTCAGAGCACAACGTGGTGTAGGAGGACTAGGATCCTCCATATATTTTGTAGTG
>JZKD02S1023544.1:0-13428 GCA_000966675.3 Picea glauca | reverse complement strand
CAATCCAGAGCTTCAGTTCATTCCAGCAAGAATAGATAGAATAATCTTCTTTACTACAACACTAAGTGCTTTTGGAATTGAGCATATATAGTGCGCAGCTATCTTTGAAACAAAATACTTCCCTGGGTTGATAATTTATGTTTCACTTGGTTGTTTGAATTTAATTAAGCAATTATAGTGACCAACAGGTGCCACATAAGTTTCAGGTGGGAGACAAAGTTTGGTTGCACTTGCAGAAAGAACGTCTTGCATGGCCCCATCGAAAGCTTCGCTCACTTCATTATGGACCTTACACCATCACCAAGGATGTGGGTGACAATGCTTTTGAGCTCAACATTCCCCCTTTCCTTGGCTTACACGAAGTGTTCAACGTGGCTCTCCTTCGGCCATATTTCCCACCATTATTGGACACCTCAAAGGTAACACAACAGTTGACACCAACAGAGCTCAACCCTGACTGCATGTAATAGGAATCCAATGATCAGATTATGGAAACACAGGTCAAGGGCACTCGACAATAAAGGATCCAACTTTATCAAGTTATCAAAGCAGGGCAACTCCTGCGCCAAGGTAAGTGGTTCACCCAGGGCCAAATTCAACATAAATTTCCTCATTTGATGGGGGAACTCAACGCAATGGAGACCATTGCTTCCTAAGAAAGGAGGATTGATCTAGATGGATGTTGGTGGCCTTCCACCTATTCCATTTGGTTCATTTTGACAGTTTTTTCCTAGTTTTCAGGTCCTCGACTTCTGGGGCCGTTTTGATGCCCCAAACAACATTTTTAGGGATCACCACAATCTAACTATTGATTGAGATAGAGTCTGATAACAACATGTGAAGTCCTTGGATAGACNAGTACCCTACTTACGACAAAGAAATGTACTCCATTGTGTAATCTTGCCGCCAATGGAGACATTACATTCTTGGGAAGGAGACAATCATCCACACTGATCATAAGCTGCCACAGTTCATGCAGACACAAGGAAAATTGCAGAATGACCGCCATTAGAAGTGGTCCACGTACTTGTAGCAGTTCCACCTCAACATCAAGTATAAAACAGGAAGTACCAATCGAGTCATTGATTGCCTCAGTCGACTTCCAGTCACGACACTCACCACGGTGCTAGATTCTTGCAGCGACAAGACCTCCGGATGGTACCACCTCTATGAGACAGACCCTGACTTCGCCACCACCAACCAAATGTTGGGCGCAAACTCAGTTGTCGCTAATTTCCATCTTCAGGATGGGTTGTTGTGCCATTTGGTTCATCTCTGCGTTCCATCAAGCGAGCAAGCAAAGTTGATTTGGGAAGCCCACTACAGTTGGGTGGTAGGACACTTCGACGTTGAAAAGATAGTGGAAGTGTTGGAGAAACATTTCTACTGGCCGAAACTTCGACAGGATGTTGGCAAGTATATCAGGTCCTGCACTGCCTGCGCTATTTCCAAACTGACCACTAAGAAACATGGCCTGTACACCCCTCTTCCTACTCCTGACAAACCATGGGAATCCATCTCAATGGACTACATGTCGGTCCTTCCGTCCACCAAGAGGGGGAATGACTGTGTTTTTGTGGTTGTTGATTGCTTTTCCAAGATGGAGATTCTAACCGCCTGCAAGAAGAGAATCACAATAGAGGCCACTGCCAAGCTATTCTTTGAATGAGTATGGGTACATTTTGGAATCCCATAAACCATTGTCTCAGATCGGGATAGTTGGTTCCTCAACACATTTTGGTTGAGCCTCTGGTCACTGTTGGACACCAAAATCACCAAATCCACTTCCTTCCACCCCCAAACAGATGGCCAAACTGAGGTTTTCAATCAGATTATTGTGCATATCCTGTGCATGTACAATTCCAATAACCCCTGCACATGGGATGAGAGTCTTCCCTATGTTCAACATAGATACAACCAAGCCCTCCATAGCTCAACCGACCAAAACCCCTTTCAGGTGGGGTTGGGATCCCAACCATTGGGGCCCATGGATGTTGCACTACTCCTCGCAGCCACCCTGACCGACTCGACCCCTCCTCCAGCTGAAGCTGACAAAGCTACTTGGTTCATTGAGCGGATCCAACACATCCTCCAATAGGTTCAGGATATTTTACAGAAGTCCAATGCCAAGTATAAGCAACACCATGATCAACACTGGGTGCCACATAAGTTTCATGTGGGAGACAAATTTTGGTTGCACTTGCAGAAAGAACGCCTTGCATGGCCCCATCGAAAGCTTCGCCCACTTCGTTATGGACCTTACACCATCACCAAGGATGTGGGTGACAATGATTTTGAGCTCAACATTCCCCCTTTCCTTGGCTTACACCAAGTGTTCAACATGGCTCTCCTTCGGCTATATTTCCCACCATTATTGGACACCTCAAAGATAACATAATAGTTGACACCAACAGAGCTCAACCCTGACTGCATGTAACAGGAATCCAATGATCAGATTATGGAAACACAGGTCAAGTGCACTCGACAATAAAGGATCCAACTTTATCAAGTTATCAAAGTAGGGCAACTCCTGCACCAAGGTAAGTGGCTCACCCAGGGCCAAATTCAACATAAATTTCCTCATTTGATGGGGGAACTCAACGTAATGGAGACCATTGCTTCCTAAGAAAGGAGGATTGATCTAGATGGTTGTTGGTGGCCTTCCACCTATTCCAATTGGTTCATTTTGGCAGTTTTTGCCTAGTTTTCGGGTCCTCGACTTTTGGTGCCGTTTTGATGTCCTAAACGACATTGTTAGGGTTCACCACAATCTAACTATTGATTGAGATAGAGTTTGATGACAACATGTGAAGTCCTCGGATAGACGTTTCCAACGGGCCATCGTGCGCCTAAAACGAAGATCGTATGCAAAAGTTACGACCCTGGGAAGTTGATGTACTAGCTTACCCCAATGGGGCCCACATGACTTTTGGCGCTTCATCTCCTAGGATTAGGTTTTTGGATGTCTAGGGTTTTGGAATTCATGTTTATTGTAAAAATGATTTCAGAGCCTCATTGTAATCATCTTCTTGCGAATGAGCGCAACCGTCACATCTCTTCTCAGAAATAAGCTGCCACCATTCCAACAAGCTTGTTTTCCATTGCATTTTACAATTTCAACATATTTTTTTATTCAATATAAGCCAATTTTATTGTATCTTTGTTATTCTGTGTTAAGCATAATAATAATCTGCATTTCATTTTGTTCTGCTCATAAAATCCGGATAAAAAACCACCAGTGGCTCAAGCATGGATGGCATAAAGATGCCAAATCTTGGCTTAATTGTTGGGAATACAAGAAGAAGTCATCCGACAGAATATCGATAATATTAAAAATATTATTACATCTAAGTTTAAGGAGAATATGTGGTGTGATAAATAATTAGAGGATAAAATAAAATTAAGCTACTACAAGGAGGTGGTCAACCCTAATCTAGAAGATAAAAAATGCCTCTCAGTTTTGACTATTGCAAAGAAGAAAATCAAGATTTCTAAAATAAGAACAAACTCTCATGAGCTACATAGTGAAATTAGGCATTGGACGATTCCTAAAACACCGTGGGACGAAAGAATATGCCATGTTTGTGACACTAAGAGGGTTGAAGATGAAAAACACTTTCTCTTAGAATGCTCAATGTATACCCAAATTAGATCCCAATTTAAAAATATTTGCCACAATATAGACTTTCCTAACCTTCCAAGTCATAAAAAACATGGTGATATTGGAATGTTGCTCTCAATAATTTTTAAGCACACATACAATTTTAAATAAATCCAAGTAATCTATTAGCTTTCTTAAGGTTCGATAGAGCAATTATAATCTCAATGAACATTAATCATCATAACAAATAAAAAAACAAAAGCTTTCAAATTTCTTTTAACGATCTTTAATTTGAAACAAGATAATAATTCACTAGATTAGACAATTAAACATGTCTTTAAAAAATGTGAAAATAAAAAAAAACTGTGATACACAATCATTTATCATAGTTAATTTTTCCATAATTGAATTAGATCTTCAAATAACATGGTCGTCAATTATTTTATGATTTGGAAAATAATGGTCTCCTCATTTGAACTAATAATTTCATTCCCATCCTCAGTTTGAAGAACCAAATTATTTGATAGACCAACTTATATCTTGAAGTAATAAAGCCATGACTTTATTTTGTGAATTGGAAAATATTGGACTTTTCCCTCGAACTATTAATTTCATTCATTCTTTTCATAAGAGTTAGGGATGAATGTTCATTTAGTATTGGTATTTGGTGCATGGTTTGGGTTAACATGTAAGAGGTTTAATAAATATAATAATGAAAGGATGATGAATTTTCTTGCTTAGCATTTAAAAGTGATAATATATTCTTTCATCATGTCTATTTGACATAATTTAGTAAGTAATCTCACAAAATTATTATTTTTTCCAAAGCGATAAAAAAGAGCTTTGACAAAGTGCATCCCTGTAATGTTTTGAAGATGTTTTTTATGTCATTATCACCATTATCAATATGTTTTCAATTTAAAATTTAAATATAAAAATTTTATTTGGAGTTTAACGTGTCATCTTTTATAGCATGGGGAAAATACTTTTCCTTCTAATCAACCTATTTCGTCGGATAAGATCCATCAAACTTATTTACAACTACTCTACGTAATCAATGCATCGAATTGGGTGAATGAGAAAGAGGTTGCCGTTGTGAGAGCTTTCACTCCTGGAAAATTTAACACCATCATGCCTACCCTCTAACTTGTCAAATTTATGAAAACAAAGTGAAAGTTTCTCATTGACACTAGTCGTGAGCTTTTGAAGTTGGTCTGAGGTTACATCAATTGTCTATGTCAAGAGTCTTGATTCCTAACATTATGTCATTGATTACAACTTCCATGCAGAACATGTTTCTAGTGTGAGTCATGTGATCACAGGGACCACTTGAAGGGTTATTGGGGAAGTAGATCAACATGATTAATGTTGCGAGAAAATGTTATTGGGATAGGTTGTTGGTAAGGGTATGGTCTAGCTTGGGCCCATAGGGTCCACTCAAAAGGTTACCCAAGAGCTTTGTCAATGTGATTTACATGGTGAGAGTAGTGTTTTGAGATAGATCTCCCATAATGGTTTGGTTCAACTGTGTATTATATTTTTTCTTTTATTTGGAGTAATTATTTAGTATTTACTTTTGCTTGAGTATTGTTGTACTTATGTACTTATGGAGTTCTTAAATTGCCTATATTCCAAGTTATGTAAGAATTTCATTGCATGCGCGGCAAAGGATGTAATTTTACATGTTCCTAAGAGGAAATGGGTGTTAGATGCTATAGCTCTTTGTTATACTTGAGGGTCCAAAAATAGTACTCATCGGGTCTTTCATGATTTTAACTAAGGAGGATAATGCATACCCTTAGACATGCTATCGAATTCATCGATATACAAGAGTGATCTCCTTGAGTGCTCTGCTAGGTGTATTAGAGCAACAAGTTGACCAACAGGTTTATGCAAGGATGGTTTCAGGTGTACCTAGGGGGATTTCAATATACCTAAGAATACGTAGATGATCAAATTTGTATATAGATTTTGTCTAAACTATTTTCCAGTTACCAATATAGGTGCTCCCAAGGGAATCTAACCATGTGACCCCACTTGTATTCCTTATGTACATGCTTCCCAACCATAGTTTTTTTGGGGCTAAATGATAGATCGTTGAGTTTAAAGATGTCATAATAGGTCTTTAGCCTAAAAAACGTTTCTCTAAAAATTGGGCGTGTGCTAGCATAATAAAGTGCTTTAATACCACTTGTGGTGTACGTTGATAGCTGAAACTGAAAACTTAGAGCACATTGACAGAAATGTAACTGTAGAAAAAAAAATAGAACCAAAGTATTGAAGCAACAACGATAGGCGAACCTTTATTGATATTTTGAATAAAAAGTAATGTTCACTTTCCTCTTTGATAGGAAAACCTACGACTGAGAAAATCCCTAATACAATATTAGTCACATGCAACCTAATTACATAGCTTTTACTAAGTTTTGAATAGTTTCTATCTATCCCAACCCCTAAATACCTAGTAGGCCTTCATTAATAAGGTTACACTAAATACCTAGTCAACCTTTTTTAATGATGCCACCTTACATTTATTGATTACACACTGTCTATTGGACCTTATTTAATAAACATGGTCAATGTACATTAAGTATGTTCAACCTATTTTCTTAACTAGTGGAGATAGGGCATGGCCCTAACACCATTTTAACTCATCCAAAACGAAGCTTTACACCACAACAATTCAATCCATCCCATGCTAGAAATGCAAAATATTTACATCTTATCTCAAGTAAAGCTTCTCACAAGCATAAAAAACACTAGCTAGGACACCACATGCTAATCATTAGCAAACCCCAATGTCTCTTCATTTTCCAAAAGCTACACCAACCCAAATGAAGAATCACACAACACGAGGTTGCAATCTCTCCATACTTTCTCGACCATCTTATTGTTATTAATAGTGAAGTGATGTGATCCTTCTAAAAATCAAGAATAAGTCTGTGCCATATAGATAGGCACATGCTCACAAGTAGAGCACTCTACATATGCCATGTAATTAGCCACATGCCCAGAAGTGGCAACTCACCTACTCCACATATTTTTATGAACGCCATGTATTTTTATGCACCCACAAGTGCAAACTCACATGCTCCACATATTTTTATGTAACAAGTGCTCCCTCCGAGTAACAAAATTATATGAAAAAGTGGGTTATGAGGAAGAATGTCCTCATGAAACTCCCCCATAAAGCGATCTCCCTCCAAGAAAAGTGCTCGTCACACACTAAGTGTCATATAATGGAAAGAGAGTAAGTTCATACGAGTGAAAAAAATCCCTTTGGTGGTGATTGAAACTATGAAATTGGATGCATTACCAAATATTAATTTATTCATTTAGTTTATTGGGATTTTTTTTTAACACGGAATAGAGGTCAAAGGGTTGAAAATTAAGTTTTGAAGGATGTGAATAAAACATGCACAACCACTCAATTATTGTTAGGTTAAACTATGGNGCAAGTATATCAGGTCCTGCACTGCCTGCGCTATTTCCAAACTGACCACTAAGAAACATGGCCTGTACACCCCTCTTCCTACTCCTGACAAACCATGGGAATCCATCTCAATGGACTACATGTCGGTCCTTCCGTCCACCAAGAGGGGGAATGACTGTGTTTTTGTGGTTGTTGATTGCTTTTCCAAGATGGAGATTCTAACCGCCTGCAAGAAGAGAATCACAATAGAGGCCACTGCCAAGCTATTCTTTGAATGAGTATGGGTACATTTTGGAATCCCATAAACCATTGTCTCAGATCGGGATAGTTGGTTCCTCAACACATTTTGGTTGAGCCTCTGGTCACTGTTGGACACCAAAATCACCAAATCCACTTCCTTCCACCCCCAAACAGATGGCCAAACTGAGGTTTTCAATCAGATTATTGTGCATATCCTGTGCATGTACAATTCCAATAACCCCTGCACATGGGATGAGAGTCTTCCCTATGTTCAACATAGATACAACCAAGCCCTCCATAGCTCAACCGACCAAAACCCCTTTCAGGTGGGGTTGGGATCCCAACCATTGGGGCCCATGGATGTTGCACTACTCCTCGCAGCCACCCTGACCGACTCGACCCCTCCTCCAGCTGAAGCTGACAAAGCTACTTGGTTCATTGAGCGGATCCAACACATCCTCCAATAGGTTCAGGATATTTTACAGAAGTCCAATGCCAAGTATAAGCAACACCATGATCAACACTGGGTGCCACATAAGTTTCATGTGGGAGACAAATTTTGGTTGCACTTGCAGAAAGAACGCCTTGCATGGCCCCATCGAAAGCTTCGCCCACTTCGTTATGGACCTTACACCATCACCAAGGATGTGGGTGACAATGATTTTGAGCTCAACATTCCCCCTTTCCTTGGCTTACACCAAGTGTTCAACATGGCTCTCCTTCGGCTATATTTCCCACCATTATTGGACACCTCAAAGATAACATAATAGTTGACACCAACAGAGCTCAACCCTGACTGCATGTAACAGGAATCCAATGATCAGATTATGGAAACACAGGTCAAGTGCACTCGACAATAAAGGATCCAACTTTATCAAGTTATCAAAGTAGGGCAACTCCTGCACCAAGGTAAGTGGCTCACCCAGGGCCAAATTCAACATAAATTTCCTCATTTGATGGGGGAACTCAACGTAATGGAGACCATTGCTTCCTAAGAAAGGAGGATTGATCTAGATGGTTGTTGGTGGCCTTCCACCTATTCCAATTGGTTCATTTTGGCAGTTTTTGCCTAGTTTTCGGGTCCTCGACTTTTGGTGCCGTTTTGATGTCCTAAACGACATTGTTAGGGTTCACCACAATCTAACTATTGATTGAGATAGAGTTTGATGACAACATGTGAAGTCCTCGGATAGACGTTTCCAACGGGCCATCGTGCGCCTAAAACGAAGATCGTATGCAAAAGTTACGACCCTGGGAAGTTGATGTACTAGCTTACCCCAATGGGGCCCACATGACTTTTGGCGCTTCATCTCCTAGGATTAGGTTTTTGGATGTCTAGGGTTTTGGAATTCATGTTTATTGTAAAAATGATTTCAGAGCCTCATTGTAATCATCTTCTTGCGAATGAGCGCAACCGTCACATCTCTTCTCAGAAATAAGCTGCCACCATTCCAACAAGCTTGTTTTCCATTGCATTTTACAATTTCAACATATTTTTTTATTCAATATAAGCCAATTTTATTGTATCTTTGTTATTCTGTGTTAAGCATAATAATAATCTGCATTTCATTTTGTTCTGCTCATAAAATCCGGATAAAAAACCACCAGTGGCTCAAGCATGGATGGCATAAAGATGCCAAATCTTGGCTTAATTGTTGGGAATACAAGAAGAAGTCATCCGACAGAATATCGATAATATTAAAAATATTATTACATCTAAGTTTAAGGAGAATATGTGGTGTGATAAATAATTAGAGGATAAAATAAAATTAAGCTACTACAAGGAGGTGGTCAACCCTAATCTAGAAGATAAAAAATGCCTCTCAGTTTTGACTATTGCAAAGAAGAAAATCAAGATTTCTAAAATAAGAACAAACTCTCATGAGCTACATAGTGAAATTAGGCATTGGACGATTCCTAAAACACCGTGGGACGAAAGAATATGCCATGTTTGTGACACTAAGAGGGTTGAAGATGAAAAACACTTTCTCTTAGAATGCTCAATGTATACCCAAATTAGATCCCAATTTAAAAATATTTGCCACAATATAGACTTTCCTAACCTTCCAAGTCATAAAAAACATGGTGATATTGGAATGTTGCTCTCAATAATTTTTAAGCACACATACAATTTTAAATAAATCCAAGTAATCTATTAGCTTTCTTAAGGTTCGATAGAGCAATTATAATCTCAATGAACATTAATCATCATAACAAATAAAAAAACAAAAGCTTTCAAATTTCTTTTAACGATCTTTAATTTGAAACAAGATAATAATTCACTAGATTAGACAATTAAACATGTCTTTAAAAAATGTGAAAATAAAAAAAAACTGTGATACACAATCATTTATCATAGTTAATTTTTCCATAATTGAATTAGATCTTCAAATAACATGGTCGTCAATTATTTTATGATTTGGAAAATAATGGTCTCCTCATTTGAACTAATAATTTCATTCCCATCCTCAGTTTGAAGAACCAAATTATTTGATAGACCAACTTATATCTTGAAGTAATAAAGCCATGACTTTATTTTGTGAATTGGAAAATATTGGACTTTTCCCTCGAACTATTAATTTCATTCATTCTTTTCATAAGAGTTAGGGATGAATGTTCATTTAGTATTGGTATTTGGTGCATGGTTTGGGTTAACATGTAAGAGGTTTAATAAATATAATAATGAAAGGATGATGAATTTTCTTGCTTAGCATTTAAAAGTGATAATATATTCTTTCATCATGTCTATTTGACATAATTTAGTAAGTAATCTCACAAAATTATTATTTTTTCCAAAGCGATAAAAAAGAGCTTTGACAAAGTGCATCCCTGTAATGTTTTGAAGATGTTTTTTATGTCATTATCACCATTATCAATATGTTTTCAATTTAAAATTTAAATATAAACATTTTATTTGGAGTTTAACGTGTCATCTTTTATAGCATGGGGGAAATACTTTTCCTTCTATTTCGTCGGATAAGATCCATCAAACTTATTTACATCTACTCTACGTAATCAATGCATCGAATTGGGTGAATGAGAAAGGGGTTGCCGTTGTGAGAGCTTTCACTCCTGGAAAATTTAACACCATCATGCCTACCCTCATTTATGAAAACAAAGTGAAAGTTTCTCATTGACACTAGTCGTGAGGTTTTGAAGTTGGTCTCAGGTTCCATCAATTGTCTATGTCAAGAGTCTTGATTCCTAACATTATGTCATTGATTATATCTTCCATGCAGAACATGTTTCTAGTGTGAGTCATGTGATCACAGGGACCACTTGAAGGGTTATTGGGGAAGTATATCAACATGATTGATGTTGCGAGAAAATGTTATTGAGATAGGTTGTTGGTAAGGGTATGGTCTAGCTTGGGCCCATAGGGTCCACTCAAAAGGTTACCCAAGAGCTTTATCAATGTGATTTACATTGTGAGAGTAGTGTTTTGAGATAGATCTCCCATAATGGTTTGGTTCAAATGTGTATTATATTTTTTCTTTTATTTGGAGTAATTATTTAGTATTTACTTTTGCTTGAGTATTGTTGTACTTATGTACTTATGGAGTTCTCAAATTGCCTATATTCCAAGTTATGTAAGAATTTCATTGCATGTGCTGCAAATGATGTAATTTTGCATGTTCTTAAGAGGAAATGAGTGTTAGATGCTATAGCTCTTTGATATACTTGAGGGTCCAAAAATAGTACTCATCGGGTCTTTCATGATTTTAACTAAGGAGGATAATGCATACCCTTAGACATGCTATCGAATTCATCGATATACAAGAGTAATCTCCTTGAGTGCTCTGCTAGGTGTATTATAGCAACAAGTTGACCAACAGGTTTATGCAAGGATGGTTTCAGGTGTACCTAGGGGGATTTCAATATACCTAAGAATACGTAGATGATCAAATTTGTATATAGATTTTGTCTAAATTATTTTCCAGTTACCAATATAGGTGCTCCCAAGGGAATCTAACCATGTGACCCCACTTGTATTCCTTACGTACATGCTTCCCAACCATAGTTTTTTTGGGGCTAAATGATAGATCGTTGAGTTTAAAGATGTCATAATAGGTCTTTAGCCTAAAAAACGTTTCTCTAAAAATTGGGCGTGTGCTAGCATAATAAAGTGCTTTAATACCACTTGTGGTGTACGTTGATAGCTGAAACTGAAAACTTAGAGCACATTGACAGAAATGTAACTGTAGAAAAAAAAATAGAACCAAAGTATTGAAGCAACAACGATAGGCGAACCTTTATTGATATTTTGAATAAAAAGTAATGTTCACTTTCCTCTTTGATAGGAAAACCTACGACTGAGAAAATCCCTAATACAATATTAGTCACATGCAACCTAATTACATAGCTTTTACTAAGTTTTGAATAGTTTCTATCTATCCCAACCCCTAAATACCTAGTAGGCCTTCATTAATAAGGTTACACTAAATACCTAGTCAACCTTTTTTAATGATGCCACCTTACATTTATTGATTACACACTGTCTATTGGACCTTATTTAATAAACATGGTCAATGTACATTAAGTATGTTCAACCTATTTTCTTAACTAGTGGAGATAGGGCATGGCCCTAACACCATTTTAACTCATCCAAAACGAAGCTTTACACCACAACAATTCAATCCATCCCATGCTAGAAATGCAAAATATTTACATCTTATCTCAAGTAAAGCTTCTCACAAGCATAAAAAACACTAGCTAGGACACCACATGCTAATCATTAGCAAACCCCAATGTCTCTTCATTTTCCAAAAGCTACACCAACCCAAATGAAGAATCACACAACACGAGGTTGCAATCTCTCCATACTTTCTCGACCATCTTATTGTTATTAATAGTGAAGTGATGTGATCCTTCTAAAAATCAAGAATAAGTCTGTGCCATATAGATAGGCACATGCTCACAAGTAGAGCACTCTACATATGCCATGTAATTAGCCACATGCCCAGAAGTGGCAACTCACCTACTCCACATATTTTTATGAACGCCATGTATTTTTATGCACCCACAAGTGCAAACTCACATGCTCCACATATTTTTATGTAACAAGTGCTCCCTCCGAGTAACAAAATTATATGAAAAAGTGGGTTATGAGGAAGAATGTCCTCATGAAACTCCCCCATAAAGCGATCTCCCTCCAAGAAAAGTGCTCGTCACACACTAAGTGTCATATAATGGAAAGAGAGTAAGTTCATACGAGTGAAAAAAATCCCTTTGGTGGTGATTGAAACTATGAAATTGGATGCATTACCAAATATTAATTTATTCATTTAGTTTATTGGGATTTTTTTTTAACACGGAATAGAGGTCAAAGGGTTGAAAATTAAGTTTTGAAGGATGTGAATAAAACATGCACAACCACTCAATTATTGTTAGGTTAAACTATGGCGAAAGTGTAAAAAAAATGGTAGATGTTTTTTTTTCCTATCTAAGGGGGAATCGGGGGAATCGATTGGGGTGGAACCTTTATTTTTTTTAGTCTTATCCTTTATTTTTTTTAGTCTTATCATAAAGGGGAGTCAGGAGAATAATAAACATGCTAATTTCTAAAATATTTTCTCTACTTATGAAGGTATACATACCCTACCCCCCTCTGGATTTGAACCTGTGACCTCTTAAGAGAAAACACATGTTCTTAACCATTAGACCCACTCAGACTATAGATAAAAAATTATAGTAATTATAAAACACTTAAACTTATAATAATGAAATATTTATGTATAATCTAAAATAAAAATAAAAATAAAGATGATTTCATGGATCTATCAAATAAGTAATCTATATTAAATTGATATTAAAATAATTTTAATTTAGTTTTACTTTACTAATTAAAATTAATTAAATATACACAATGCTTTAAAATTATACTATAATAATAATAATTGACCTTTTAAGAGGAAACACATGTTCTTAACCATTAGACCCACTCAAACTGTATAAATTTTTTTTATATAATATATTGTAATAACAAGTTTTATATTTTAAAATTGAAAGAAAAATCAATTAAAAAAGTTTATTCATTTTAATATAATATATAATATGTTCTTATAGTAATAACAAGTTTTATATTATAAAATTGAAAAAAAAATCAATTAAATTTATTTATTTATTTTAATATAATATACAATATATTAATAAG